>JACXGM010001694.1:0-29010 GCA_016801145.1 Umbra pygmaea
GTGGGCCGACCCCAATCGACGGAGTGATCCCTGACTTGTAATGGGAGTTGTTTTACTACCTGTACAATGAATCACTGAAGCTTGGTTACGGGAATAAAAACGGTTTAAAAACTGCAAATGACAGAAGTGTCTTGAGTAAAGTTAACCAGTGTGTTGTGTCTGTTTGACTGTTTGTTGTTCATGTGCATGTGTGTTAACTATTGATCTGAAGAGGGCCTTTTGAAGTCAGAGTGTTAAGTTTTGATTGCAGAATGGCAGTTTTGATTGCAGAATGGCAGTTTTGACATGGCAGTTCAATGTTAATCTTCAAGAGTTGTGTAAAGCATTCTTGTGTGTTGAGTTTTGACTCAATGAGCCAAATTATGCATTTTGTGTGTTAGCAATTGGAAAAAACTGTAATAGGGAGATAATCGATAATCGAATCGAAATCGAATCAGACTGAAAAAATGAATCGTTAGATTAATCGATGCATCGTAAAAATAATCGCTAGATTAATCGTTTAAAAATAATTGTTTATCCCAGCCCTAATTATTATTAATTATTATTATTAATTGATGCCGTGTATCACAGAGCTCTGTATTTTTTACTGGTGCCGCTTTACGCACTGCACTTATCATTGTCTTGTACACTGCAGTGGGATGGGACTCCCTGGTTTCCAGAAGGACCAGACAGTGTGTACCATATAATAGGCTGTAATGTATAAACTCCCATTATATCTTACTTCAGAAATAATCTGGAAAATCAACAGTTATTTAACACAATCACTATACTGTTTAATGTGGGACATACCACAGGCTCATTCAGTGTTGGGGAAACGGCGTTGTCCTCACTCTTGGACGACTTTACAAAGCAATGACCAGCTTAAAGCTTTGGTTTCTTTTCGGAACTTTCAATTTAATCTAAATGAACTGTTTTCTATTAAATGTAATTGATATTGTTACTTGTGTCTTATATCTGTATTATATTTAAATTTCTTAGTACATGAGGTTCAGCTAGAAGACACAATTGATCTCAGTCAGATTTCTCTCTGCATAATTAAAAGTTAAATATATACATAATATTAATACCTTTAAAATGTTACATTTAAATATTTATTATCACTTTTAAATAGAACAAGCATTCTCAAAATTTGTGGCTTCCTCTAAGGAGTACTTGCTTAAAAATAAATGATTGACCTTTTTTTGTTTTAAAAGCATATTTTAATTACAATATTTAATACCCTAGCAACATAGTGAATTATTTTCATTTAGCAAATTTATTGTATTATTGTTCTATTATCGGAGATTCACAAAGGCAATATGTCCCCGAAACAAGCAGGAACTGAACATGGCCACAGTACAGGGCTAGCAGAGCATCACTAGCGATATATAACCAAATGTGAACAATTATTTTATTGTACATTGTGTACAATGTTTTTTGGTGCCTGAAAATGGGGGGACTACACAGCCCCGCCCCCTTACCACCACTTTATTGCATTTACATCTATGTACAAAAGGTTCTATGATTGCTAAATGGTTTATCTGATATGTATGAATGTGCTCTCAAATTAAAGCTGACAGCCTGCACTTCAACTTAATTGTCATTGTATCCTTTCAAACTCAAAGTGCTAAAGTACAGAACCAAAATAAAAAAATTATGGAGCTCACTGTATATTGCATGTGGTCTGTGTGTAATGTGCTATGGATCCTAACTAGATCCACTGGCAAATAAGATGGAAGTCACACGCAAACTCCCAAAGATAGAGATTATAAATAAGGATGCCATTTTGAAATGTAATAATTATGGCTGAGACTAAAATGCCAACTGTCCATGCGAAATGAAAGCAAGCAAACCAGCTACATATACAGGAATAATTACACATTTACCAAATATACAACAGTGATTGAATTTAAAGGTGACATACCTGCAGACGAGGAGTTGCACAAAAGCAACGTGTAGGAGAAATTCTGTCAGAATACTGCCACCATTAGTGGAGCCCCCAGGCAGAGCCGGAATGGCACAAACAGGATTCAAACACTAGCCACCTTGACACATTTGGGAGCAGTTCAAGTTAATGGTCCTGCTCACAGACAAAACAAAAACGCTTTCATCTTGGTGTTTTTTAGGGATTGAACCAGGAGCCTTCTGGACAAAATTCAGATGACCAAACTAATAGCCCACTTTGAAATTTGCTTGAAATATGCTGTTTGGATGAGTGGTCCAAAATCCCCCAAAAAGTATGTTTTCTGCCCTCAGCTTTTAGGTTTAGTGCCCTCTAGTGGTCAGTTATCAGTTATTTTTATTTTTTCCATTTTGTAGAGAAGCACATGAGGGATAGCTGACTTTTGCATCAGTGCGCATCTTCATCTTGATGCCCTTGATGAAGCATAATCTGCAAGCATTTTGTCAGTGAACTTACCATGAACAATGTTTTAATATAATCTTCAAGCATTTGTACATTTTGAGTATACTTTAATTTTAACTTACCTATCCATATGCTAGCTTGGTGTTGACACATTTACTGTAGGTATGTCATGATGTCATATTTACCATTTTTATCTTGGTTGTGTAAGTTGATTTGATAGCATTTACTGTAGGCCGGATTTACACACCGATAAATTCCCAAATTTGTTCGAGCAGAGAAAGTCATTTCCATACTGTTTGTTTGTATTTACACTGTCATGTCTCCAGACTGCAATTACATGTTGTGGGTGTCATTCAAGATGTCCTGGGTACATGAGCACTTTGCTCAGAAACCAGCCCATTGACAGTAAGGAATTTCCCCTCAATACACATTTCTTCTGGGATGTTAGCAAAGCCCCAGGTGGGATCATTCAAATTCATCTCATGTGCTACATCCGGGGGTCGCGTGGAAATCGGGAGCCGCAAGTTTACACAGTACAACTGTGTCTCGTCCCAACATCGGAGAGAGCGGATTCAGAAAATGTTGCTGAAATCTATCTAAAGCTATCATAGGTTTAAAAGCCTCTTATGCTTATTTTGACAGGATTCTCATATTGCTTTACATCTGTATTTTAATAGTAACATTCAGATTTCATATTGGTAACAATTGCAGTGTAATTCCACTTAATTAATGCACTCTAATTTATTTCATGTGTTTAATATAGATGTTTGAGATATATATTTTTCACACAGCTTTCATTAAATACAATCATAGGCGTCTAATGTTTTGGAACCTTTGGAGAGTGCTTACCTCTCTGTGTAGTTGTAAAGGCAAATAGTGAGGGCAGAAGAGTGTGCATCAACCTTTTTAGACTTTCCGGAATATGTTCAGTGCTGTTATGTAATCCAGGGGAGGCTTTGTGAAATATTAATTGTAGGGTTGCCAGTGATGGTGAAACCTATGAGCGTAAATGTTTTGTTAGAGAAATTATTGTTTTGAAAGTGTATAGCGCCCAATTATGTTTGAGCCCAATATATGAGTAATTATTTTTTTATTATTAGATTTTTTGTGTTAACTTTTCTCAAAACATGCCAATAGAATTAAACTACAGACTTTGCAAGGCGAATAACAAAATAGTAACAATAGTCATCATTTTGATTAAAGGTGGTAATTGTAGAATTTGTGCTGTAACAACAGAACTATTTTCACTTTTAAGTGACCAGCTTGCAAACCCTGTAACAATGGTATTTTCTTTATATTTAGATAATCCCCCAAATTATGTATACAGGATATTGTTTTGCTAGATTACGCGGTGCTTTGTTACAAAAGATAATCCTAAAATGCCTAAATTTGATTACATTCAGATCCAATTTTTTGTATGTGTTCCATGGTTGCAGAAATGTTCCACAAAATTGCAGTAGAAGAGTACCTTATTCCAGTTACCCAAGTAGCATACCGATGGAAGATACATGAGTTAAACTGCAGAGAGTGAAAAGGGAGAGTGGTAAAGGGATGAAGAGAGAGAGATAGAGACAATCTCCCAAACCACAACAAGAACTGAGATCTAATGTCTCTTATGACCTGTGTCTGTCCGCTTCCTCTGATGCTTTTCCACCCATAATTGCTGTCTGTCTCTCTGCCTGGCCAGCAGTTCTCCCTCCACTCTCAACACCACTCAGATTTGTTCACAAACATTTTAGAGCACAAACATCACAAAGGATGGGCAGGCAGGTAAATCCCATACAATAGCTGTTTGATGCTCGGCAACATCAGTGCAATAAGAAATTATTTAGTGATGGGTTTGGTGTCAAAATTGGATAAGGTTTTGAGACCAAAATTTTTTTTCAATGTCACCTTCTTGCTGCTTGGTCAGAATGAAATGAATGAAGCCAATTTTCTTTCTAAGGAATACAGTCTTCAGGAGGCAGGCTGAAATGAAAACGTGCAACCTTCACTTGTGCATAATATCTATAAAACCACTGTAAGCAATACTAAGACGTAGAATGTGCTCCCGTTCTATTGGGTTCAACATTTACAATATTTGTCTTCAATGAACAAAGATAACCTATTGGATTTACATTTCATCTCATGTTCCAAGAACTGTATGGATTTGCTGCTGTAAGGTGATTACTACAGTATGAAACCTGTGAGTAAGAAGGCATACATATGTTTTTAGAAGTGTTAGTAATGTTGTTAAAAAGAACACTGTTGCTTTAACTGCATTCACTTATTTTTCCTTTGGAACATGTCACTTGAATTACCACAATGAACTGTATATATGTAACCTTTCAACTTCATTATTTTACATTATTTATTCTCTGCTCTCACAAAATCATTACTGCAGAACATGTCCTGAGTAACAATACAGTGCAAAAGCATTACCTGCTTATGTTGGCTTTTAAGAACACTATGAAAGCAACAATTAATTCATTGGATTTAAATGACCTTTCAATCAGATCCTCAGAGACTGCACATTTAACTTAGAACTCATCTTCGTATGGAGATTAACAGAACAGTAGCGAAGGTGATTTAGGGACATTCTTTCATCTGTTTATAGAGTGTCCTCAAAAAAAAGGAAAATTGCTTAGATGACGTGCCAAGAACATCTTTAGAACATCGTTGAAAGGAAATCCATATGAAAGGTGAAACTTGCATATTCATGAAAAAAGTCATATTGGAAAAGAGTGATTTGACTCAGTCTTAAATGTCTGGAGAAAACATACTAAGGCTCACACTTTCCCATTATTTCCCATGATTTTAAACTAGGAGTGGCTAATATTACACCTGGGTTTACAGTGTTTGAAAAAAAAGGACAATGGGGGTAGTGGCATAGTGGGCTAAGTCGCTGCACTCAAGGACAGTCTAAGTCATGATAGTCATGGGTTCGAGCCTGACTATGGGTTCTCTGACTTTCCCTTGACCTCCTGCATGAGACAGTGTTAAAGAAGTCTAATTATATGGTGAACATAATCGTCGTGTGCATGATCTGACTAAAGGCTTCTGTGTTGGATGATGAGTGTGAAAAGAATCAGCAGCTGGGCGACATGCTACAGATTGGTCCACGGAGTTGTGGAGCTGCCGAAATGGCAGGCTTAGTGGGAAATAGGAAAAGCAGGAAAATGGGAAAAATAAATAATAATAATAAAAAATGGACAAAGCTTTACAGTTTCTCTTTGCCAGTTTCTCTTTGCCAGATTTCATGCATGGTCATCTAACATCAAACGTTTGTACACTAAGCGTTCTTTTAGTCTGTACATGAATTGTATGTTTGGGTGAACTGACTATAGTCTGGTTCAAAAAGGTCTGAAATGTGTAACACCTTCAAATCATGTAAATTGGTTGGCACAGATTATATGCTCATTATCACAATATGGTCCATAAGCCTTTTTAATGGTGCCTTTTTTCTAATCCCTCTTTTTGATCAGAATATGTTTTACAGTTAGTCAAGGGAAGCAGCTCTTCCAAATTACAACTTCATTACAATCCCATTGCCAAACTCTGCATCAGGATTTTAAAAATCACCATCATGTGTCACTATTCCTAATTAATATTTTTCAGTTAATGTTGCACCAAGTACTGGTCATTTCTTCTAGAATTGGAAACCTAGTTTGAATCATAAGAGTCTTTGATCAGGTTCCACAGAACAGGCTAAATTTGTTCTGGTGCCTGACATTACCGTTTTTCCCGGTTGCTAAAACACTAAGAGTGAATGCTCAGACCAAAGCGTCGAAACCGTAACGTTTGAATGCATTTGGTAAACTCGGGCATGAAATGAATAAACACAGTGCAAAACACTACAAACGTTGTGCTTGTGTTACACACATTGGCCAATGATGAAAAACTGTGCAGTCAGCACATCCATTCAATAGTTAAAACACACACAACATTAGCAACACCCCCGCACACACATTAAAACACTTAACCTGTAACGGAACACCAATCAGTCACTATATATATAGTTCAGGTATGAGCACCTGTCGTGAGACAATCGCGAATATGGAGGCTGAAGGACCAAGGGTAAGGAGAACGAGGAAGAGATGGGGGAAGAGGGAGAGGAGAACAAGGAAGAGATAGGGGAAGAGGGAGAGGAGATAGAGAAAGAGACTCTGGTAAAAACCAGACATCGGGACTGAAACATCATTGGCCAAAGGGCCATCGAGAACGTCGCCGGGCAGTGCGGGGGCAACATCACCATGCTATATTCATTAGTGGTGAGGGGTTCCTCCATCACCATGCCACCCTGGGTCCCTATACAACACTGCACACATACTGACATTTCTGCATGCACTACATGACGCGGTCACATAGGACGGACCAGGGCAGCCCATGTTCGTTGTCATCTGGGATAATGTCAGTTTCCACCGAGCTGCTCTGGTCCGGGACTGGTTCGCCAACCACAACCATTTCACAGTGCTGAAACTGCCCCCTTATTCAGCGTTCCTCAACCCGATAAGGGAATTATTTTCGGCATGGCAGTGGAAGTTCTATGACCGCCTACCACATGCACGCATGCCGCTCCTGCGAGCAATGGAGAAGGCATGCAGAGACATTGAGGTGGGGTCAATCCACGGGTGGATACGCCACGCCCCAACTTATTTTCCCCGTTGCCTGGCGAGGGAGAACATCGCCGGTGATGTGACCCGACTTCAATCGACGGCGTAATTGCTGACTTGTAATGGGAGTTTATGTGCTACCTGTATAGAATGTATCGCTGAGGCTTGGTTGCAGGAATAAAAACGGTTAAAAACTACAAATGACAGAAGTGTCTTGAGGAAAGTTGACCAGTGTGTTGTGTCTGTTTGACTGTTTATTGTTCATGTGCATGTGTGTTCCCTGTCGATCTGCAAAGGGCCTTTTGAAGTCAGAGTGTTAAGTTTTGATTGGAGAAAGGCAGTTTTGACATGGGAGTTAGATGTTCATCTCCAAGTGTTGTGTAAAGAATTCTTGTGTGTTGAGTTTTGACACAATGAGTCAAATTTAGCATTTTGGTGTAAGCAATTGGAAAAAACTGTAATGCTAAACAATGTAATTCTGGGTCTAGAGGATCCAAAACAAACTAGTATAACAAGCAATTTTAAAAATAAGCAATCAAGACTTCAAAAGATGGCATCCCTATATTTAAAATAAAAAAGAAACTGGTTCATTGAGTGGAAAACTCGGAAGGATTCAGAATATTACCATTATTTCAAAATCATGGATAAGTGGTTACAAATGTTATTTTTACTTCTATACATTTATGTTCTTAGGCACAAACTAACCCACAGAAAGTAGACTTTTCTAAATAAAAGGATGTTTTGCAAAGTACCATTGTCATACCACTAGGTTAAATTGCCAATATGTCCATATTTCTGTCAATACTGTAATTATTGATTAAGAATGTAAGGAGATATTTTAATTAAATTACAATGGATTCTCTTCTTAGAGACTTGTTAAGAGTTCAGTTTCTAATTCACATTTCAAAATGGATTTATTAACCCAATGGATATGGTACTGCTTTCTGACATGATCTGTTACTTAAAATTGCACTTTGTTCCATGGCTAGCTAATTTGGACATTCAGAGTCAGTTTTGCTGACACTATTTAAGCCTATGTTAAACTAACTAGAAATACATTTTCCAAATAATGCTGCTCCTTCATGGGTATCGAGTTATTTGTTATTTCGGTAAAAATTCAGTCAATTTTTGGCCAATGGTTATTAAAGTGGCACAGCCAAGGGTCCTTTAAAAAAGTGTACTTTGTCATGTATGTGTTGATTTGTGGCCCATTCAATCAAAATCACTCACTTTTAAACTAAAATGTCATTGCTACATGAGGGATGATATACTTAATTGTGATTGTACTTAAACTAGGTTTTGTGAATATAAACAAAATATTTGTTGTTTACATTTACTAAACATAAAATTGGAGGTTCAAAACTATATTTCGTTGATTGCAAAGGTTCAAAACTGCAGTCTTTTTAAGTAATAAATTGGCCTCATTCAATTCAATGCTCTCACTCTCTCTCACTGTGCCAGCAAAATGTATGTAATATCTTAGCAAGCATTCCCATTCCATCTATCCACATTGGAGTAATTTAATGAGCATAAAAAAGCATTAAGCAGTTCATATACAATAACTTTCAATAACTGGTTGGAAAAGATTAATGACACAAAATAAATAGGGGGTTCTGAGTCTTGGTAATTTTTTTTCAGATTTAACAGACAAATATGTATTTGCAATCTGCATTGCACTAGATTTTGTACAGTAGGTAAATTTAAGTCAATTGAACTGTTTGGGGGCATGTACAGTACCATTGGTTTTGCTTCATTTATCTAAGTCCAAGTGTTGAGTAAGATTGCTGTACATGTGGAATACATTGAAAAAACAAATGTACTTTTTAAAAATGAAGGCAATACTTAAAATGCTATACTCAGGTGTCTATACTATTAGACTGATTTCATTTATCACCTATGTAAAAATTTGTTCTTGAAGAAATGTTTTCTTTTATGAGAGCTCTATCACATATAGCATGTGAAATCTCTCCGGTATTACTATCACATTGTCCCTCAGTGAACTATTAATACACGTAGACCACAGACCTTTTACATTAGTCCAAACACCAATATCATTACAGGATAATCATGTGTGACTATCAAAAGATAATATATCCGTACATTCAAACTCTGATTAGAAGTATGCCTGAGGATTCTTGACCACACTGAAAGAAGCTATGTGAACGATGTCAAGTATGTCTCTGTGACATGTGAAAAGACCTGCTCAAATTTTTCATCCATATAATCTGTACTTCAGGAAATGATTAGGTGTGAAAAGTCTGAGTTGTAAGATCATAATGTGAAAAGGTGAGGTAACATACACTGCTCACATGCTGTTAATAATGTTTATGCACTTCTCATATATAAATACTTTGTGTGTTTGTGAACGTAGGAATCATTTGTGAACTTGTTTCCACCATGAGTGAGATTCTTTATAGTTTCTTCAATACATTTCTTAAAAACGGGGTTATTTCAATGTGGAATATCTATAAAAAGTCTGTCACTGTGGACATGAACCAGTGGGATGCCGGAGTGTATTTCTGATTCAATTAAGAGCAAATTAAAATAAAACAATCTTAAAATTGATATTCTTCTGTGGGTTGAGTTCGTCATTATAGCCTCAGAGAGGGAGGCTTGATGATGGAAGCCAATGTTAATGTGCCCACCAGAGTCTCTCTAATTAATAATGTGTGTATTGAGGGAACGGGCACAGGGATTGCGACTCTTCCTTGAGAGATGAGCTCTCTTGACTTCAGACCTGCTATGGTGACTCAGAGGGAAAGATGGGTAAGATTAGGGGGAGTATGAGGTGGAGAGGGGGATGTGTGAGTGCTGTGCGGGTGATGAGGATTGGAAATCTGGAGGGGAGGGTGCTGGCGTGCTGAATTGTGGGAGAGCTGAGCGTTTGAAAGACATTGTGTAGAAATGTGGATTTATTCTCAGTAAGGACTTTGAAGGTCACACGCACACACAAGGCTGGATTCATTTGCATGCGGGCATACAAGCAGAAATTCAGACAAACATAAGAGACACATGCCGACAGACACAAACACAAACCTTTCTTCAAGCAACATGGCTTTGTAAACCTTAATGTTAGGTGCTTTATGTTCTGAAATTACATAAATGCAAAACAGCAAGAGACAGAGAGAGAGTTTGAGTTTTAAACAGCCTTTATTATAGAAATAATAAACTATAGACATACATTCACAAATAAACCCCATGGTAGTGAACAACCCTTACCAACTTGAAAAAGTGATCCAACATATCAATCAAAGGTGTCAGTCTTGTACACGCCATAAAATAGTGGAAGATTGTTCCACGTACATCACAAAATGGATGCCCACTGGGGTTGACTTTATTAACTTTATTTGCCAAGTACGTCTGTAGTTTTACTTGTCCGAAGCAAAAGTTTCAAGTGTAGAGCTGAACATGTATGTCTGTAATTCTGGAAAAAAAGCAATATAGAGTATAGAAAAGAATCACCCCCCTGTAAAAAAATCACATTTTGTTGCTCTGCAGCCTGAAATGAAAACGGACAGACACAGTTTTGTTTCATTCAGCTGTATGTATAAATCATAGCATCCAAGTGAAAGATATAATACCAACTTGTCAGAAAAAAGAAATTACAAATTAAATTAACAGAATTACTGAGTTGGAAAAAGAATCACCCCCCTCCTAAAAATGAAACTTATAAACCCAACCAGGTGTAGTTAATCACCTTCTCAATAGCACAAAAAGCCAATTGACTTTCAACTGTGATCAGCTGTGGTCATTTTGATTAGCTCAGCATTAAACAAGCTTTTCCTGAAGCATTTCAGTCCTTGGTAGTGCAAATGAATACAACAATCAACTATGGGTGGCAAGTCAGAGCCCAGACTTAAACCCCATTGAAAATCTGTGTAATTACTTTTTTATGAGAATAACTGTCACTTGCCATCTTAAATCAGACTATTTTCTTAAGCATTTGCAGTTCAAACTCTTAACATAATTTATCCATAAAAATTTTCAGAAATTGAGGAAGATGCTATTGTCTCAGTAGTAAGTATTAACAACGACTGAGCACTTGCAGTGTAAACAGAGCTGCTTGTCAGTGTGACCATCATTCAGTCAGAGGAATGCACAACGATTAACGTTAGCTAGCCATCTCGTAGTCTGAATCTAAATGAACAATACCCTGTTTGAGAACATAAAGTAGAATTGAGGGCACATATCACACACACACACACACACACCGATTTAATGGCAAAAAAAGACATCACAAGTCACCAATTGCTGATTGATTTGTTTAGCTCAATCACTTGTTAAATGACAAATCTGTTCAGTTGTCCGTTCAGACAAGTGCAGTCTACATTCTGGTTGTCCGGCTTTTTTTTTACTTGACCCGGACTAGCGTTAATGACAATCCCTGTTAATCTCCAACACCAGGATTAAGAATGGATTTACAGATGAATTTACATCAGTGATGCTGTGCAATACCCTCCATTGCATGTCACCAGTGCCCTTCTGTAACAGTGGCTTGTACAATGCTCTCCAAGCCGGTCTTACGCGGCCGTCAATACATAATTTTTCCCTGAATGTCCTTTTAATTTTTCCTGGTTCAAAATATTAACACAACCCTGTACAATATCTTCCCTGGCACCTCGTCTTACCCCCTGGTCCAATTCCTTAATTTGTGGTGTGAACCCCAACCTCGGGAAAGGGGTTAGCAGCAGGTACCTGCCTGTCCTTCCTGTTCTCCTCCAACATTTCGCAGTCCTCTGTTGATAGGGTCCGCCGGCAACTTTCCAACTGCTGTCCAGAACTCAGCCCCCAGCAGTACAGGCCCAGCCACCTACAGGAGGATCCGCGGGTGATGATTCAGGCTCAGCCACGTCTAGTCGATTCCTCAGGGTGATGATGGCACCCTTCACCAGCAGGGCTGGACTGGGACAAAAAAGTCAACCCTGGTATTTTGACTTCATCCGGCCCACCACAATCGGTCAGACACCACCCACCAGTACACCATCCTTGTGGTCCGCTTAAATATGCGTACCTACCTACTGTACCATTCCCCAAAACCACTACAAAGCTAAGCAGTATGTGTTGTGGACCAATGTACTCACTCTGACCTCCTGGTGATCAGATGACCTCCCTAGTGATCAGGTGACCTACACAATCTACATATTCTCATATAAGTACAAGTCATTCAGTTGAGTAGGGCCTACACAATCTGCTTACTCATACTAGGGCACAAGATCAACAAAACAGATGTTTCACATAAGTGAAAGTAGGAGGCATGTCTTTCGACAAATCCAGCACCATCAGGACTCATGATGGCTAAGTGAAACATCTTGTCGTCTTGTGAGAGAAACAACATTTCTTGATAGCCTGAGAGACAAACTGGCACATTAGCTAGCTATGAGCAGATGGGGAGATTTTCTATTAACGATATTAGAAGAAATGTGAGAAAACATCTAGTTAGTTGAATATACAGCTAAACACTGCAACTTATTTCATGTCTATTACTGTACTGCTCCAGAAAATATTTCTACATCACAGCTCATCTGCTCATTCACCAAGTGTTCACAGTAGGGTTGGAACTCATCAATCTGACAAGTTGTTTCACTGCATTAAACATTGACAACAACACATGTATACCCAAAGTTACGTTACTCACATTGAAGTCATTAACGCTTTCGAGGTACAGGGATGTTTTTAAATCTGTATCCCCAAATATCATATATATGTAGCTAGTCTCCTCGTCTTAACGTAAAAAGATGTGCGTGCTTTTACGCTGTCATTGTCAGTAATGACCTGACAAAACTTTCCAAAAATCAAGTGACATCATACCCCGTTTATGGTTTTTAGTTAATGACAAAATCCACATTAATACAATAATACAGCTAGAAAGGCAGTCGACCATCGTTATGGGTTCTAAAGGGTAACATTAGAATAGTCAGTCGAAGTTGCAACTGCATAAGGGAGCTCTGCCAGCTCCAAAAACAATGCCAAATAACGTATGCTATTTGACCTTATCTGATTGATTGAGTGACTGTCTCAATTTATGATAGTGACGACGATTAAGTTACCTTATTATAATCTATATTAATAACCATTGTTGTCGTCATCATGGCACATGTAGCTATGCTTACTACTTCAACGACCTCCTGCTCAATCTGTCCCTCAGCCCTGTCATGTTCACACTGCCCTTCCTTGGAATCCCTGGCAGACACCTGCTCCTCTGCTTGGCAGTGGCCATGACCAGTCTCCTCTCCTCCATGTTCTACGGGCACCTGGGTTGCTGCAAAATGTCGGGTACTATAGGCCTAGATAATAAAGCTTCAGCAGCAAACATCTGTTATCCTTGCACATGTGGAGGAATTAATCTCTATATTTCTTTTCTTTGGCCTGCAACTTTTTCTGCATCCCCTTGCCCTTGCACTTTTGTTTCTCCATTTTGTCACCCTCATCCACAGGGTGGATGGGGAAAGAGGATGGAGGGGAGGGGTGAAGCCTACTAAGAGATGTGATTGGGCCTGAATTAAAGGAGAATGGGCACCAGATGGCTCAGTGGTTAAAGAGTCAGACATGTAGTCGGAAGGTTGCTGGTTCGATTTTCAAGTGGGACAAAGGATGTTGTCATTGAGCAAGGCACTTTAGGAAGGCATTGAGCAAGGCTCCACAAGGAAGTACAATCTCTCCAGTCTTATTTACCCTTTACACAAATGAATGTAGGAGCAACACACCAGAGCATGTCACAATAAAATTTGCTAATGATACAGCGATCGTGGGTTTAATACGGGACAATGATGAAACAAACTACCGGCCTTGGGTAGATCAGTTAGTAGAGTGGTGCAGGGCTAGTTGTCTTCTGCTAAACACGAAGAAAACTAGAGCAATTATATTTGATTTTAGAAGTGGGGCTCCGACCCACCAGCAGATGACTATGGAGGGGCAAAGGATTGAAGTGGTAGGGGAGTACAAATACTTAGGAACAAAATAGATGCTAAGCTATCATGGAACACTGATGCCATTTATGAAAAAGGGTCTACAGCGATTATATTTATTGCAGAAACTTAGACAGTTTAGAGTAGAAGGAGACATGATGGTCCTGTTCTATCGCTCTTTTGTTGAGAGTATTCTAACTTTCTGCTTTATTGTCTGGTATTCGTTTTGTCGGTGACTAATAAAAATACATTACACAGCAAGATTGCAGGACATCAGTTAAATTCTCTGACCATGATCTGCTAAACCAGGGTGGTGAGGAAAGGACAAGCAATTAGTGGTGATGGGCTACATCCCTTATTTCAGTCGTATGAGGTGCTGCCATCAGGTAGAAGATATAGCGTGACGTCCTTACAATCCAACTGGGCTCGCAAATCATTTATTCCTACCAGTATTACACTACTGAATAATTTAGGGAAAATAATAATAATTCGATCTTTTTTGTGGTATGACAGTAATAATAATAATGAATTTCCGAAAGGATCAATAAATGTCTATCTATCTTTACCATAAGTTGCTCCAGGGGATGTACCTATCTATACTTACTATCAGTGTCTCCATTCAAACAATATTTAGAACTAAAGGATTCATTTTAATTTTTTACTAGAGGTCTAATTTATTATTTTGTCCTTTTGTTGTATCCTTTCAAGATCCTTCACACTCTTGGGTTTACGCATATCAACTGCCCTCTTCAACTCAACCCACAGGTTTTCGATTGGATTGAGGTCCGGCAAATGAGACGGCCATTGCGGAACATTGATTTAGTTGTCACAGAACCATTTCTATGCGAATCTTGAGGTACTGATATGTTTTCCGTCATGTTGGAATGTCCACCTACGGCCAAGTCTCAGCCTTCTGGCAGAGGCAACCAGATGGCCAGTGAAAATGGCCTGATACTTGGTGGAATTCATTATGCCATCAATCTTGATCAGTGCCCCTAGACCCTTGGAATTAAAACAGCCCCAAATCATCACTGACCCGCCACCATATTTCACCGTGGTTATGAGGTGTCTCTCCTTGTATGCATCTCTGTTTCGACTTCAAACTTGCCGATGCAATATCTGACTAAAACTTTCAATTTTGGTCTCATCTGGCTATAGCATTTTCTTTCAGTCATAATTCAGTTGACGTTTGGCAAACTCCAAGTGCTTGTGTCTGTGTCTCGGGGTCAGAAAGGGCTTTCTCCTTGCAGCCCTTCCAAAGAGGCTGTGGTTGTGGAAGTGCCATCTGATGGTGCTTCTTGAAACTTGGTGACCCCAAGACGCCACCAAGGCCTGATATTCTTTCACATTGATTCTTGGGGATTTTGTTGCGTCTCTGACCCTCTTCCTTCCAATCCTGAGGGATAGAATAAATTTGCATCCTCTACCTGTGAGGTTTTTAATTGCTCCGTATCTATAGATTTTTTTAACAGCGCTCAGTGGTATATTCAATCATTTGTGGATCTTCTTGTACCCATTACCAGATTTATAAAGGTCTACAACCATCTATCTCTTTTGACTGGCCAGTTCTTTTGTTTTCTTCATGATGTTGGATGACAACGGGATATTGCATGTGTGTTACCTCATTTCCATACCCTATTGGAACAGGAATTTATGTAATGGCTCAATATAGTTCCTTAAGGCTTAGATTAACTTAAATAAGTGGAATTTAAGTCCTGCTGTAATTACGGTAGATGTGATTTATAATAATCTTTAAGGGTGCCATTGATTGTGAAACCTTGATTTGGGGGACATTGATTTTTAATTAATTCAATAAATGATTTTGTTTGGTTCCATTGACACATTAATAAAGTACAGTATTTCTCACATGTTGGTTTTTCTCTGTTTGTATTGTTGTACAATCAGGGTTAGCAGTCCTTTTGGAGCCCAGTGTAAGTACACATGAAAGAGGAAGGTTACATTTTTTTAAATATTTTGTTTAACTGGTATTCACATTTTGCTGAGCCTTCATCCTTTATTTATACATGCAGTCTCATTAAAAGCCTTTGAGTATATTGTTTAAATGTTGATTTCCACCTAGAATTTCAGAACCAAATCTAACTGCTCGTAGCTCTGGACATGAAGCAAGGAGATGCATATGTATGACACCATATGAAAGGAAACACTTTGAACTTAATGGAGATATGAAATGAATGTAGTGTAGGAAAATACATTATAAGTCCATAAATAGGGACATTCATTCCCAGGAGGTAAAGACAGAATGACTCTGAGCGGCTTTTTAGTTTAAAATAGTCTGGAAAGTATTCCAAAAGCACAGGCCTGAGTATGAAAAACAGATTTTAAAATTTATTTTTAAAGAAATTGGTAGGTATGTCTCTATCAAAAATTCCTATTAATTTAATGGTAACAGAACACGAGTTTATGCATAATTTTGGTAGAGATGTTATTTGAACAATTCAATGTAGATATATTTGTGTTCTCTTTTGTATTGTGAGTACTCTAATTTATATCCATGTTAACATTTTGATGACAATTAAAATGAGATAAGGGAAAAATTGGTGGAGGAGAACAGTATGCAATATTTTGTCTCCTTGTGTAAAACAGGTACTTATATGTGCTGTGATATGACAGACACAACAAATTAGAGATGTTTAAGGGTATGGATTGATCATTATTTTGATTGCACAAAGTGCATCAATATATTGAAGTCGTTAATTTTACTATTATTATTTTGATTGCACAAAGTGTTATTTGTTATTTGGATTGGACAAAGTCTGAGCAATATATAGTTATCTTAAATTTTATTATTTGAATTGGACGAAGTCCGAGCAGTATTTTGTTATCTGTATTATTATTATTATTTCACCCAAATTTGGCCTCAAAACTCATTGTTATGTTGGTTTTAGTTTGGCCTCTGGTTTATGTAGAAGGGTTGATTTCTTTGCTCAGTCAAGCAAGATAAAAAAATAACTTATCAACATCTTATTGCAGCTTGCTCTCTATCTGAGAGACCTTTTACTGCTACTGCAAATGAAACTGAAAAAGGAATTACTGATAATCAAGTCTTTCACTGTCTCCACTGTAAATGACATCATTGATGCTTTGTTCAGTTATAAATACTTATAAAGCAACATGGGCTGATAACCCTGACCCAGGTCTGCAGGTTATTTCTTCACCTATTATCTCGGGAGCTTTAACACATGTTTTAATCTAACATTAACATGTAGGATTATCCAAAAGTATGGAAAACCACCTATTACATAAGCATGAATACATTTACCTTGATAACTGTCATCCTATTTCAGAATTGTATAACTTAGCTAAAATGTTAAGAGTCTTTGGTAAATATACAGTTACATGCTTTCTAAGCAAAGACATGCTAACTAAACAAATATCAGTCTGGCTTTACACCTGGGCACAGTACTATTAACTTCAATTTTCAACTTTAATCTACCACACTGGTTGTAAATTAAATTGCCAGAGTACATAAACTATCTAATTGTGTCACTCTGTTTATTGACCTGAAAAGCTTTCGATGCAGTTGATCATTACATCTTAATTAATAAATTGTCCTCAATGGGTCTGGCTGAGGACACCTGCTTATGGTTTAAAAATGATCTTAATGATAGAACACAGGACTTTATAATTTATGGTATTGAGTCTAATTTTCTAGCAGTTCAAAGGGGAGTTCCTCAAGGTTTTACTTCGGATCCTTTATTATTTAGTCTCTATTTAAAATATATCTGTAAACTGTAAGATACTAACTTTCCTTTATGCTACTGACCCATACTTTGCTCAGGAATTTTCTTATATCCAGTGAGATTTCCTACAGTTACAAAATTACCTGATTGATCTTAAAGGACCAATATGTAAAACTGACAGTCAGCGTTTAAAATGGGTACTACAGTCCAGATTCAAAATACCTGAAAGTCGTCTCCCTCTCAGCTTTCTTCTCCCCAGACTGGAAACTAACGTGACAAACAAGATCAGCGCAACCATGACAAGGGAACGTCTCTGGTCACAGACTCAATTAGTCAAACCACAAAATCTGTGCTACGTGGGCTGAACTGTAAGCAAATTGTGTTTGATTTTAGTTTGCATCGCCAGATGTAAGACTTGCCCATTGATTTGCATGAATGACTGCAAAACCTCTTGCCATGGGAGATTCCAAGTCACAGTTCAGCTCACGTAGCACGGCGTTCGTGGTTCAACTGAACGCATCTGGTTTTATGAAGATGGCACCTGGCTATATACGCAAATGATACTGTCTTTTAAACTATTTTTTATAAACTTTCTGTACACTCACAAAGTTCTCAATGCTTGGGTTTGCATGTACGGACCCTCATTATGCTACCATGGAAGTCTGGTGCTATTTTGAGCCTTGTTTTTACTTCATCCATGCCCTCACATCAAGCATTATAAGGTATTTATTAATTCACACTAAAACTGTGCACATTCGATTAGCATTAAAAAAACATATCCCAGAGAACAGTCGACTCTGTACCAATGTTTTATTAACCCCTAGGTTAATTTTGTGCCGCAGTTGTCCTTTAATATTCACACTTATTTTCTTTTCCTCAATTGTACTCCGTTTTGTGCGAGCAGTCCTTGTTCCGGAGCAACTCTGGCCCAGGGCTGACGCTACAGAATTGTATGAGAAGTCGACCTGCTATATGTAGCTGATTCTGAACGAACTCATGTTCAAGATGAACATGTTCTAATGCTTTTTTGTCAATAAAATGTTAACACAATAGTACATACTTGACCATAACATTTTTGACATTTTAGGGCAGTGGTCCTCAAACCCTTCCATGGAGGGCCTAGTGTATGCTGGTTTTTGGTCTTTCCCTTCAATTAGAGCATAATTAGGACCTAGACTGCCAGGTAAGGGGAGATACTAATCAATTAGTGAGCTACTCCATCAGGCTTGTACACGGTAAAAGCGAAAACCTGCATACACTAGGCCCTCCATGGAAGGGTTCGAGGACCACTGTTTTAGGGGAAGCCAAGCTTCCTTTGCAATCTTAAAGAAATCGCATCTGTGGTCAAGTCAATGTCCCAAGGGAAGTGCATGTGCCTGTACTGTTACAATAACATTTAAATGCATATATGTGTATAAACAAAAAGGAATTATATAGTTTGCAATGAAGTGCACTTCATGAATCTCTCTGAGTTTTCCTCACACACCAGAAAAAATTAGGTCGCTAACAAATTGCATGAACTTCTATGGAAGTTTAAATCAAATCTCTAAAAGCTATATCTGTGTTGATGAGGACTGAATACAATGGGGCAGTGGGGGGACATTTTGAACAAGATTTGTCTCAAATTAGAAAATAAAATAAGTTAAAAGCAATGTGTTTTCATATCAATGGCAGATATATCTTCCCTGTAGTGCAACAGGAAAACCCATCCCCCTTTCACAGAATTACAAATAATGGCTTCCTCTGGCAATTAACATCAGCTTTGTTTATAAAAAAGTGTATACCTAAGCTGACCCTTCCCCCCCAAAAAAGAAAAAAAAGGAAAAAAATAATTTGTATGTTCAGGATTTATGAAAAATTATTTTTTACTGATAAACTGGATTGCGATACCAGCGAAATATGACTCTTTACAGAATGGAGTGTTCATGAATTTCTATAGTTTTAAACTAGTCACGAGGTATACAGAGGTATACACATATTTTTCTTTATGTATGTGTGTATTTTCTGGATTACAGACAACTTATGCTCAGAGAAAATAGAACTCATCAATAACTCTTTAAAAGATGTTTCATTGATTTAGGATGAACAAGTATAATTAATTTCACATATTGGCTAAACCTAGGTCTTAAGGGGTCATGTTCAACTGAAGGATATTCACTATTTCAAAGCTGGACAATGAAAGCCCTGTATCAAATTTAAATTTTATCAAATTACATTAGATCTTTTGCACTTTGATAGCAATGGCATGTTGATTAAATGTACAATTTGCAAAAATATGTAATGGTTCACATGTTTTATGACACTCACTGGTAACTGCCCAGAAAACTCAGAGAGGAATGGCACATTAGCCTGTAGATTTTCCATTTGTTAATGTTAACACCCTGGGAGGTGTGCCTTTGTGAGGTGAGAATTAATTAGGCCACTGGCTAATTGATCAGTACTGCAGCATTTCCTAGAGGGCCACTTTCAATCACTAACCTCTGTTTGATACAACAGCATGACAATCTAAATGCACAGCAGTCTCTTTCAAGGACAAACGTGTGGCATTGTTTTCCCTTGCACATCGCTGCACACAGAAAACACCATGTGTACTGTATGTCACTTTATGAAATACAAGCCTCTGGGCAAAAGGACATGCACACACTCAACTTAGACTTTCATAGGACAGTCTCAGTATATGCTATTCCTCTTGACTATCTATGTAACAAGTAAGTATTTTGCACTGACTGTTATCTACTTTAAACACTGCATCCCTTTTAGAGCATTACTTCAATTAATCTCTAAAATATATTTATACTATTGAGCAAGTAGTGACATTATTATATAAACTGTTATAAAAATGCTTCATATAGTTTTCTTAGTATACAGTAAAATAATTTCTCAAGTTGAACCTTGTTAATGTCTTGATTGTAATACAACATCTTGAAGATCAGGCCTGTTTTAAGCACAATCACTGACTTGTCTGTATTACTGGTCATATCACTGTGTTTTACATCATAGTACAGCATTCTACTACCGTCTTACTTATAATCCAGAAGTACCAGGAGCAGTTTAGCAGTGTTGTAGTCAAGACCACCTAACCCGAGACCAAGACAAGTCCAAGACCAGAGTGTATCGAGACCAAGACAAGACCAAGACTTTTAGGGGCCGAGACCAAGCCGAGACCAAGACCAGCGCTCCACACTACATGACACAATAAAATGTGAAACATGATCAAAAGAGCTTCTCAAATTGATCTGAAAGATCCACATTCCCATAAAAACACTGATATTAATCACTGAAAGCTGAAATAAACTTAACCATCTTTATTCAATACTCCTGGGTGACTTCCAGTATTTAGTACAAAATGTAAAACAATTATTCATTGTTCATCACTAAAGTCTTCACTTTTCTCAACCTTTTATAAACAATACATAAAGTTATGTTGTTTTTAAACCAACAACAATCCTTTTTTTCAAAGCCACATAGCTAAATGTGTAAAAAAATGCCAAACGTTCAACATTAAAAATGCAGAAAAGCTGTGTATTGTAATGAATACAGTAATTCTATGAGAAATGTTGATGTTTAGGAACAACTATTGTAAGAGTTTTTTATAGCTTTTATGTGTAATCAAAGCAAAAAAAGATATATAATACAAAGAGGTCAGAAAGTCAGTGGCCTAACTGCATTTGATTTATAAAAGTACAAAATTGATTTAATTTGGAGAAGATTCATCAAAAAGTAAACACAATATAAATCAATGGTATTTTGACCATCACATTTTTCAAATAGGTAAACAAGGAAGTTAAATGTTTGATATGGTATGAGCCAGAGAGTGTGTGCTGGTAAAAAGTAATATATTTGATCTGCAACTGTAAATTGGAACCTAAAAATTAGCTCTCTGAAATCAACGTGCCATACAATAACCTATTTAATTTAGTCATTTCTCATATAAGTTAAGGCACATTACTCAGTATCCAATCTCTGCTCATATCAATAGGTTACCCAAACGAGAGAGCATCACCTTGGCACGTAGCTTTAATGTTGGGAGCTGTATGCAGCTGATATTAGCTAAGGTCAATGTAACTTAACATTAGCTACAGACACGCAACAGTTTGTCTACATTGCTCATTGATCAAACAAGACTATGGTGGGACAAAAATTCGCTTTGGAGCAGGAGCATCGGTAAGAGGACTCGTTAACGTCGAGGGCATACAATATCGATGGTTCATAAAACTTAGAACCCAGAGCCGTATACAAAGATGGATTTATATATGGCTCCGTTAGAGCCGGTTCTTGAGTGGAACCCGTTTTCAATCCCCATCCGAGGCAGTTTGCTAACGTTAGCTAGCCAGCTTTGCTAAACATCACTCTTACGCATAGCTTACCTTTCTCTATGCTTCCTTTCTAAGTGTCGATAAAAGTTTGAAGTAGTCCCCACCATCTCTGAAATTTAAGCACTGCAGTATTTATAAGAAACTGTATGCTTTCTTCTGGATGTTGTTTTACAAATATGTTATGTATGATTTTTGTAGCCAAATTGTATTACTGAAGATTTTGCAGACATCTTCTCCCGCTCCCAGACAAATACAGCTCACTTTCTTGGGAGCGCGAGTGAAAGGGGGCGGGGATGGGTGACAGCGGTAACAAAAATATATAATTAGCCATGAGTCACATTACTGCTTGGATTGTAATCTGTACATTTTACTTCCAATAAAAGCAAAGATTTAGTAATATTTAGTAACAGTTATGGTCTTGACTGGTCTTGAAAAAAAGTCCAGAGTCCTCAATGTCCGAGACCGAGTACAAATGCGGTCGAGACCGAGACAATCAAAAAGTGGTCTCGAGACCAAGACCGGTCTCGAGTACTACAACACTGCAGTTTAGCATTATCAGCTGCCAGGGTTTGCTTTAACAGACTATTCTTGTTAGAGTATAATATTCTTGTTAGCCAATAAAGCCTACTTTTTGGAATACCCCCAAATATCCAGGCAGTAAGTATTGTATGAATGGCAATTTCCATTTGGCTTGACATGCAATTTCCATTGCTCTCCAACAATTCGTCGTGTGCAGATCGGGCACCTGTAAATTCAATCACGGAAATATAGTTTGTGACCGTAATCATCCCATACATGATCTGACTGAAGGCACCCGTGTTGGATGAACAGTGAGAAAAGAATTATAAGCTCTGCGCCATGTGGTTGGATGAAACATCTGCTCGCCCCTCGCCATCCCTCATCTGTCCAAGAAGTTGCAGAGCATATGTGGATCATTATTGAAATAATAAGGTTAGTTGAGTAGCTGAAATAAAGTGTAAGTCAACACTATCAACAGCCATAAGAAAATAATACATTGATCTCAAGAATATTGTCATACTGTATATAAATGGAATATAACAACATCAGTTGTGTTTTTCAATGTTACAGTATTTTGTTCATGATGTTTATGCACTCATGTGTTATACTCTAAATTAAAATGTTAACTAAGAGATTACTTGAATGGGTTTACTGTTATATGTACTATTCTAAAGTTTGAAATGGTCTAAATTGAATTTATCATAACCAACTATTACTCAATAACATAATTCCAGTGTCTGATGGCCCTATCCACCATTTTAAACTAATGTTAGTTGTCTTGGCTTCATATTATCATTAGTCAAATATCTGCCCATTTTTATAGTCTTTTAGACTGCTTATGCATGTAAAGCATTAAATATTATAATAATATTATTAATAAAAAATATTATCTGTAATGTTTGCTGTCATATGAATTCATTAATTAAGTACTGTCTTAATAACATTTGGATGTGCTTACATAGCATTATTTATTGATAATTAAGAATTAGTTCACTACTTTTATGATCCTTATTGTAAAGTCATGACTACCCATTAATTAGTAATAAATTATTGAAACTTTACTTTTCTTATAAGCCATTAAATACTGACACTTAAGATATAATTAATTGGCTATTGAGTGTCATTGTAAAGTCATGCCGATTCATTAGTTAATTCTTAGCGTATTAATGAATTTAGATACACATAAAGCATTGTTTCACATCCTTTTTTCTTAGTTAGATAAAGTATGAATATGCTTAATAAAATGAATTCATATCAGTTAAAGATTAGGTGCTAGGGATTCATATATTATACCTACTTACAAACTATTCATTAAGCCAAACTTTGCTACAGCTACTGAGTACCTTTCATAATTGACAACTTTACCCATGGCTAGACAAATTTTCAGGGGAGATTGTTCAAGGACATTTGGCACAAGTTCCACATATAAGGTGTTTCTGTATTGGAACATTTCTATGATGAAATAATGTTTTAGCATTTAAATATTATTCTCTTTTGAAGAAATCAAATGCTTATGAGCACAGGGCACATTTTTGTGGAAAAGTCTATTTTTTAATAGGATTATTATTTGATAGTGCTCACTATGACCTTCAATATGGCACTGTTGCTAATAAAATGTTTTAGAAATATTGGTACTGTATGTTGTGGTTGGAAGTTACTCGCATTACTAGCATAACTAAACTGTGTCTCAGTTAATAAATAATGTTTTGTGGTATCCCTAGCACTAATCCTTAACTTATATAAATCATAGTTTGATAAGCATGTTAATAATTTAACTATGAAAACTATTATATGAAGCAATGCTTTATGAGTATCAAAATGCATTACTAAACTTAGAGTAAAATATTGAATAGGCATTACTTTACAATAGTCGATTAATTAATACTTATTGTCATTAATTAATAATAATAATTATTATTATTATTATTAAAAAATAAAAATGGTATTAATCAAATAATCATGGTATTAATGAAGTAGCACAAGCAGGTATCACTGGTAGTGCAGCAGTAGCAGGTAGCACAGGTAGCATAGCAGCAGCAGGTGAAGTCTCCGCTAGCATAGCTGCTGAAAGCTCTGGCGGTAACATGGCTGCTGAGGACTTGGGGTGCAATACATGGCCTGAAAGAGGCTAGTGAAGTCCTCATAGCAATCCTTAAACAGACTTCCTCCACTCCAGAGAGTCTGAATGACATCCAGAACCCGGCCGGCCAGAACAGACATAGTCAGCAGCACCCTGTCCCTTTCAGACTGAGAACCATGTACAGTTGTATGCAAATTTAGGCACCCCTGACAATTTACATGATTTTCATTTATAAATAATTTGGTGTTTGGATCAGCAATTTCATTTTGATCTATCAAATAACTGAAGGACACAGTAATATTTCAGTAGGGAAATGAGGTTCATTGGATTAACAGAAAATGTGCAATATACATCAAAACGAAATTAGACAGGTGCATAAATTTGGGCACCCTTGTCATTTTGTTGATTTGAATACTTGTAACTACCTAGCACTGATTAATTGGAACACACAATTGGTTTGGTGAACTCGTCAAGCCTTGAACGTCATAGACAGGTGTATCCAATCATGAGAAAAGGTATTTCAGGGGGCCAATTGCAAGTTGTTGTTCTCTTTGACTCTCTTCTGATAAGTGGCAACAAGGGGGCCTCAAAACAACTCTCAAATGACCTGAAAACAAAGATTGTTCAACATTATGGTTTAGTGGAAGGATACAAGTAGCTATTGCAAAAACTTAACTTGTCAGTGTCCACTGTGAGGAACATAGTATGGAAATTAAAGACCACAGGCACAGTTCTGGTAAAATATCGGAGAGGCAACAGATGGTGAAACCGGTCAAAAACAGCCCACAGACCACCTCCAAAGACCTACAACATCATCTTGCTGCAGATAATGTCACTGTGCATCGTTCAACAATTCAGTGCACAAGAAGAAGTTGTACGGGAGAATTATGTGAAAGAAGACTTTTCTGCACACATGCCACAAACAGAGTCACTTGAGGTATGCAACCGCACATTTGGACAAGCCAGATTCATTTTGGAAGAAGGTGCTGTGGAGTGATTGTGGAGTTATTTTGTCATTACAATGGGCATTATGCAAAAGAACACAGCCTTCCAAGACAAACATTTGCTACCCACAGCGAGGACGTCTTTGGTGGAGGTTCCATCATTCTGTGGGGCTGTGTGGCCAGTGCCAGTACTGGGAATCTTGTTAAAGTTGGGGGTAACATGGATTCCACTTAATATCAGCAAATACTTGAGAACAGTGTAAAGGAATTAGTTACAAAGTTGAATTTACACCGGGGCTGGATATTTCAATAGGACAACGATCCAAAACAGTGCTCAAAATCTACTCTTGCATTTATGCAAAGGAACAAGTACAATGTTCTGGAATGGCCATCCCAGTTTCCAGACCTGAATATCATTGAAAATCTGTGGGGTGATTTGAAGTGGACTGTCCATGCTCGGCAACCATCAAACCTAACTGAACTGGAGATGTTTTGCAAGGAGGAATTGTCCAAAATACCTTCATCCAGAATCCAGACACTCATTACAGGCTATAGGAAGCGTCTAGAGGCTGTTATTTCTGCTAAAGGAGGCTCAACTAAATATTGATTTATACACCTGTCTAATTTCATTTTAATGCACATTGCACATTTTGTGTTAATCCAATCTGTTGTAAGACAATGTCTCTTTTTTTGTAAAGGTGGTTCATTCTGTCACGTCAAAGAGGGCATTTGGAGGCAGGTGCGTCTTTAAAATTGCAGAATTGGAGGCAGGTGCGTCTTTATTTATCATAAACAAAGCTGAACAGAAGACAATGAACCACAAACGACTAACAAACAGACTGAACTAAATACCTGACTAACGAGGGAAGTGGGTGCAGCTGGGAACCAATTAACAGACCTTATAGGCCAACTAAAACATGTGACAGGGTCTTGTGAACAAAAGGCGGGAAACTGAATCAAAACAACACACAGGGGAGAAACCACTAAAGACAGGAAACAATAAGACTGAATTAAACATAAACAGAAACTAACCTTAACTAAACACATACACCAGGGACATTGTGACACCCACCTAGCGGAGAGCAAGGTGTTGAATGCTGGTCATGCACAAGGCCCTTAAGCAGCTGTGGAGGAATTAGAAGTGTATGTATTGCTGGTAGCAGGTTGGTCAAGCAGGAATGATAGAATAAGACAACAAACATCAGGTGAGAAGAGGATAAAAAGAGGTGAAGCAAGGGTGGAGACATTCTGGGGAGGTGTTTTGGGAGGCCAGGCAGCATCTTCTTTTTTTGTTTGTTATTATTAACCTTTATATATACAGGGAAAACAAGCTGAGACCAGTGTCTCCTTACAGTTGTGTCCTGTGATATAACAATTAAAAAACAGCAGCCAAAGAACTAAAACAGAAAAAAATACAATGAATCTAAAACAATAAAAACAGCTATTCACAGTAAAAAAAATAATAAAAAGGTCATGTTACAGACATCTACATTTTTGTACAGGCACTAAAACCTCTAGTCCAAAGGTCTTAAACCCTCTCCTCAGGGACCCCCAGATGTAAGGTCAAACTAGCAGGAATGCTACCTCAGCTGGTTATGTTGCTCTTCACGCAGACTTGTTTTTTCACAAAGCCCTGTCTAGCCCGGACAGAGCCATATAACCAGCTGACGTGACAATCCTGCTAGTTCGACCCTGATCTCCCTTTAAGTTTGCTCTGTATAATATTCCATTCATGTGAGGCATGGCATTCAAAACCATTTTTACCTAACACAGCGTGTACCTGTGCTGTCTCTAGTAATAAAAGGTCCTGAGACAGAGTTTGGTATGTAGTATTTGACTACTGGAATTTTTCATTTAAATATTTAGATTCTATAATACTGTATATCCAAATAAACAAACATGAGATGAATGTATGAACCTTCTAAATTTCTAAGAGTCCTAACCAACTCAGGTGTATAACAGGCAATGATATGTATGACAGTTTGAACCTGTAATGAAATGCAATGCTGCATTATATACTACATCCACGTTTCAGCGCTGATGCTGACCCATGCATACCAAGTACATCACCATAATCAAGCACTGACATAAAAGTAGCCTGTACAATTTCATTTCTATGTCGTGAAAAAATACATGATTTATTTCGATGAAAAAAGCCAATTCTCACTTTCAGGTTCTTCACCAGTGCAGCAATGTTTATTAAAAGAGATATATTATCATCTAACATAATTCCCAGGAATATATAGGAAGGGACATGTTTTAAAATGGAGCCATCGAGAGCCGTAATGATACAATTGTCGAATTGTAGATTTTTGGATCTAGAAGACAGAATATACTCAGTTTTACTTGCATTTAACACAAGCCTTATGACTACCAGTGCATCTCTATTTGTGCAAATCAAAATCAGTCTGCAGGAGTGTAAATGGTGGAGCAGGAGTGCAACGGCATAAAGTACTGTGTCATCAGCATAGAAATCAATTTTACATTAGACCTAGGTAAGGGGGATGACAAGTGGACATGCATCCGTTGTACAGGATCAAGCATACAATACTACTGATACGAACTCCAACTGATACTTTTATTTAACACTTTAACATAAACACAAGGCACATGCATTCCAAATGATTTGATATTTAAACAATCTGATATCAGGATATAGTGACTCTGTGTGGTATTTAAACAATCTGATATCAGGATATAGTGACTCTGTGTGGTATTTAAACAATCTGATATCAGGATATAGTGACTCTGTGTGGTATGTCAGGAACAAGCCAGCTCTACAGTGGTTGTTGACCAGAGAATGTTTTCAGCAGCTGTCAGATACTTTCTCATCGAGTGTGAAGTGTGCTGAGAACAGAGGTGGGTAGTAACGAATTACATTTACTTCGTTACATTTACTTGAGTACATTGTTTTGGTAACTTTGTACTTTTTAGAGTACATTTACAGATGGGTACATTTTTTCTTACTTAAGTAAATTTCTAGTGAAAAAACTACTTTTACTTCGCTACATTCAGTGGCGTTCCACCGCTACGGTCAAATGGTAATAGTAAGTTAATATGACTTGTTCGCAGGTCTCGCAAAACGTTGGAGAGGCTGCTTCACGAGAGGTGGCTACGCATCAATCACCCGCTTATATTTAGAACGCGTTTAGTTGGAAGATGGTGGTGAAAGCAGAGGAAGATGTGTGCGAGCTATCAGAGGCAGATCACCCGTGGCCTCAAGTTCAGTCTATGTTTCCACTCCAAGGCGTCAAAAAGAATAGTTCATAATAATGATGCATGCTGTGTGCACCAAACGAACTGACACCTCAACATACAAGAATTCCAGCTCCAACCTGAAAAAACATGTAGCGGTAAGTGCCACAATGATGCCTATATTTGAACACTATTAACGGTAATTTAGTAACTTTGGGCACTTTTCCCTTATTGTAATATTATTTCACACACTGACTGAGTGTTTTTCCTCATATGCACTCTTGTGCAAGCAATGACAAATCTTGTGAAACACATGTTCACAAACAAACATACATTTTCATATCCTTTTTTCAGACATTCAGGCATTTTGGCATTTCCTTCTCCCCAGTCTTCCACCAGACTCTGGCACCTTGG
>JACXGM010001694.1:29110-52415 GCA_016801145.1 Umbra pygmaea
ACACTTTTTCCTTCCCACAGACTTCCCACTGAGGTGCCTTGATACAGCACTCTGGGAACAGCCTATTTGTTCAGAAATGTCTTTCTGTGTCTTACCCTCTTGCTTGAGGGTGTCAATGATGGCCTTCTGGACAGCAGTCAGGTCGGCAGTCTTACCCATGATTGCGGTTTTGAGTAATGAAACAGGCTGGGAGTTTTTATAAGCCTCAGGAATCTTTTGCAGTTGTTAAGAGTTCATTAGTTGATTCAGATTATTAGGTTAATAGCTTGTTTAGAGACCCTTTTCATGATATGCTAATTCTTTGAGATAGGACTTTTGGGTTTTCATGAGCTGTATGCCAAAATCATTAGTATTAAAACAATAAATGACCTGAAATATTTCAGTTGGTGTGCAATGAATCTAAAATATATGAAAGTTTAATTTTTATCATTACATTATGGAAAATAATGAACTTTATCACAATATGCTAATTTCTTGAGAAGTACCTGTATATATATATATATTTTTTCATTATCATTTGTAAATAATTGGGTGTTTGGATCAGCAATTTCATTTTGATCTATCAAATAACTGAAGGACACAGACATGTTTTGGTAGTAAAATGAGGTTCGTTGGATTAACAGAAAATGTGCAATATACATCAAAACGAAAATAGACAGGTGCATAAATTTGGGTGCATCCAATCATTTAAGGTGGACAATTGCAAATGCTGCTCTTCAACTCTCTGAAGTGGCAACATGGGGGCCTCAAAACAACTCTCAAATGACCTGAAAGCAAAGATTGTAAGCAGAGCAATAAAACTTTCAAGGAGAGTTATGTGGAAGCTCTCCAAGTAGTCTGAAATTCAGGGTTTTTGCTTCTTATCAATCAGATCAAAAGTAACTAGTAACTAACTACTTGAGTAGTGTTTTCATCGAATACTTTCTTACTCTTACTCAAGTAACTTTTACGGTTGCTACTTTTTACTTTTACTTGAGTAAATATTTCCATAAGTACTTGTACTTTTACTTGAGTACAGATTTTGGCTACTCTACCCACCTCTGCCTAAGAAGCAGAATGGCTATGCGAGATATTCAACACTCCTAAACTGACTGTGGAGTTGCTGCAATTGTAAATTCAAATTAATAAGCAAAACAAAAAGCCAACTCCATTTACAAATCATATATGGTACAATGGCGTATAATTATTATTATTGTTTTAAATGTCTTTATATTGTATATAACCTTTTTAACCCCTCTGTGTAGATGTGTCGAGCCTTGTCAAAAGAATTTCTCTGCATAGGATGATGTGATGTTATCCGATGCACATGACAAATAAACAACTTTGAGTTTGTTTTTGGCATGACAACAATTGTAAAATAGATGTTGTGTAGAACCAATTGAAGTAAAGTAAAATGCGCCATCAGATGGCTAAGTGGTTAAGGAGTCAGATTTGTAGTCACATCTGACTAGAAAGGTGGATTTCTGACGGTGCCAAATGTCTTTGTGTTTTTGAGCAAGGCACTTTACCCTAAGTTGTTCCAGGGAGATGACCCTGTACTTAATGTAAGTCTGCTAAATAAGTCAAATGTAAATTTAAATGATTTCTGAATGGGCTAAATGAAGCCAAATCTGGAATGCATCTTTAAGCGATAAACACATTTTAAATTAAAATGCAATATTAAACAATGTGGGATTCTAAGACTTAAATGTGTTGCTTTTTTATCAGGATTCACGTATAATATTTATTTTGTACTCTGTTTGGATATGTTTTAGCATTCTGTTGCAACTTACTGCTCAGAAACTGGGAATAAGTACAGAGCTGACATCTGTGTTGGGGGAAATGTTGTCTCAAAGCCACCTACCGTTGGGAGGAAAATGTGATCAAACCCCCGCTAGCGAACGCTCACAGTGTGAAAATCCCATTATGCCACACCTGCAGATTCAGACAATGTCTGACACAATCCACAACTCCCTCCTTATCCCGACCCAGACCCCTCCACTACACTGTCCCACCCCCACCCTTGCATCTGGCATGGCCTAATCTGAACCTGACTACAGATAGGGAGGATTAGCCATGTTGGCAATCATGTAAATTAAGTATGTACTAGTGTGTCGTGTGGCGAAAGCGATAGAGTGGGTCCACCTTAAGAAGGGGGGATTCTTCAAAGTCAATTATCTACGGGGGCGTCGGCATTAGGAGCAATAGGTTGAAGACCGGCCCTGATGCTCAGAGGGGGAAAGGAAGATAGAGAAATTGTTAGAATGAGTCCCTGGCAGTTCGCCCATCAGGTTGTGCTCAGAAATGACATGGTATTGAGTTTGGGATTAGGGGAGACTTTTGCAAGGTTAGATCTGCTGACCCTGCACAGCCCCTGCATGGATAGCAACAATGGCATTTGCAGCACCAGTGCCAAGGGTGTTGGCCTTCAGTAATGAGATGTGGAGCCATCTGCTATGCCATCTTTGGGACTCAGAAGACAGCGTATGCTCTGGGTGATTAACACTCAAGGCACAAACTGATAAGGTGACTGCCAGGTTGTACCCATATTTCTGCAATTCATCTTCTTCGGTTTAACTGTCATTTTAAATGTTTCACATTATCGTTTTTAGGGACAAATTATTATTTTTTATTACCATATAACCATAAAACCGCTTCGTAACATATACCCTTTGCTTTTCTTAAAATAAGCACTGGAATACTGTAATTACTGTAGTGTGGACATTACATTATCCTCTGATGAAAGGTCTCCAGAGAAACGGACCTCAATTTGATTACGGACATATTTTTCCTGACAAGTCTGTGTGCAGTAAACTATATGAATTAGGAAACATCAATTGCTTTACACTGCCAAAAAGCCCTGGTTGTCTTGGCTCATAATGCAGTATTGCAAGTGCAGTGCTTGAAAAGGAAATACTTTAAATCACTTCCCTGTTTAAAGACTATCCAGACAAATGAACAATTTATTCTGCATGTAACTAACCTTGGAATAGCACATATGAACTTGAACAATATATACCATATATATATACCAATCAGCCATAACATTCTGACCACCTGCCTAATATTGTGTAGTTCCGCCTTTTTCCCCCATAACAGCAGCCCCGTACACAACAAACTGCAATGCTCTGTGACTTCTGACACCTTTCTATCAGAACCAGCATTAACTTTTTCAGCAATTTGAGCTACAGCAGCTCATCTGTTGGATCGAGCCACACGGGCCAGCCTTTGCTCCCCACGAACAAATTAAAAGACCAGTTACATTAAAGACCAACATATTATGATGCACGTTCATGTTTTACTATTATAAAGGTACAGTGTAATAGAACCGGAGATTATGTTGACACAGAACACAATTCATGTTTTCAAATATGGTTCTCTGAAAACATAATATCTGGGATGTACATGTACGGTTCATTTGATTGTATTGACAAATCCGAACCAGAAGGAGCATTTTCCACACCGATATTTAGGCAATATCCTCATACTTAACCGGGACTAACTTTTATGCATTATGTACGGATCTCAAATATATGATCCACACATTTCCTGTAGCAATGTAGCACGCTAATACTTGAGGCTTAAACTTTGCTCTTCCATTGCCAGAAAAGCTACACTTAGAGTGGGCAGGAGTTGCTGAAAGGAAAATGTCATATTGGCTTACTAGTCAAACAATATTTTACATTTTTGAATTATTTCCATTTTGATTGGAAATTCCCCTTATTATTGCTGTTCAGTGTTCTTGGGTTTCTTAAAAAATGCTTTTTACCACTGGGGGTGCTGAAGCTCAATTTGGCCCAAGCTGAGGGGCCAACAGCACCTGCCAGTACCCAACTTGGATATAAAGCGGGCCCCAGAGCCATAGAGAGAGAAGAGTTGTGACACTCGTTGATTTCCAGAACTATTTGAGGCTGCATACCCCGGAAGTGGGCGGCAACAGAGTGGCGACACTCCCATTGGACTCCGTTGTACGCTTTTGCCGCCCACTTCCGGGGTTTGCAGCCTTGAATTGTTTCAGAAATCAATGAGTGTCGCCACTCTGTTTTCTCTATCACTCTGGCGGGCCCCGCCCCGATGTTACACTAGGACATCCACCTGTAGCATGGGGTAGCTGCCGAAGTGTGGCACTTTGTTTAGCTTTCAGAAATCATTACAGAACCGGAGCGTGCTGTCCGGCTGGAATTTCTGGACATGGGCAGTGTGGTTGTACGTCCTTTGTGTTGGCATTAGGCTTCCTCCATGTGCTGTCTGATGATGGGTAGGACCCTATCTGTTCATGCATGACCTGAATGTGTTCTGTTAATGGGAGTGGGTGAGGGCTGTTCTTCACAGATCTACTTGGCAATGTTGAGTAGGCCCCGAGGTCGTCTGCCATATAACAGCTCGAACAACAAGAACCCTGTGGAGCTCTGGGGTATCTCACATAAAGAAAAAAGCACGCAAGGGAGAATGAGGTCACCACCCCAGCCAACTTCGCTTGTAACCCTCCGGAGCATGCACTTCAGAGTCTGATTAAAGTATTCCATATGGCGGTTTGAGGGTGATAAACAGAGGTTTGGAGCTGTTGTACCTTGGGATAGTGGCACAGGTCCTTCATCATCCGGGACACAAATGGCATCCCTTGGTCTGATAAAACAGTGGTTCTCAACTCCGATCCAGGGGCCTCATTTATAATCGTGGCGTATGCACAAAAGAAGGCGTACGCCGCTCTCTACACAATAATTGGGATTCATAAAAGCAAACTTGACAGGAAAATGTGCGGTCTTTCACGGCAACTCTGACCCATGCGTACGCACAAAAATGGGTGAAATGAGAAATGGCGACACCGCCGGCAGATGGATGAAACACGTGAAACTGCAGACTGTTGTGTAGCTAAACAAAATCGAAATACTGCCTCTCATTAATATTATGAACATTTCACAAAGCCATTCTCACAATCAACAGCCTGTGGTGAAATACAAATAAAATAAAACAAGAATGTAGCCAACGAAAATGCATATAAAGACAAATTTGCAAAAAGAACACTCAAATATGTTCTGTAATTATATTGGCATGTTATGTAATTCATCCTCATGAATAATATGGTAAACAGAACAAGATCATGTTTAAAACTGATATTCTTGTTGATGTCTCTGTCTGGTGGAGCAGAAAGACAAATAGATGATGATGGATAAATAGATAAATAGATAGTCATTATTGTCCATTAAATTAAAGTAGTTTTCATAGTATATGTCGTCATCAGCTACAGAATCATAATGTTCATTTATATGCGTTTAGTTAGTTTCTTTTTTAAATGGGTTCCATCGTGACGCATGTCTTAATCATTTTGAAAGGTGCAAAAGACTCCATTTACGCAGAAGTGTTTCCCATTTACAATTAGATTAATACCGACATCTGTAGATGATCAGATACAGTCAAATGGATGGTTATAAAAAGCATTCCATCACAATCCGTATTGACGCACAATGGCTGATCTTGCGCTGTTAAAAGATAATAATAATAGCCTAATAGTGCATTTTATTTAGTGACGCCTTTCCTAATTGCAGGATTTCTGGCGACTGGCACTTTCCAGAGGGAATTGGCTGACAGGTCAGGGTTATCTCAGCCAACCCTTAGCCGGGTTATGCCAGACGTGTTAGGTATAATAGGCTTGTCGCATAATTAGCCTACATGAAATTTCCGTACACCGCGGGTGAACAGGCAAACACAAAAGCACAATTTGTAGCTATGTCCGGTTTCCCAAATGTATCAGTGCTATTGACTGCAGTCATGTTGCCATAACTGCACTAATGTTGCTGGTTTGTACACACCTGGGGGTGTGGTAGTACAGTAGGCCATGGTGTATCAGGTAGTAGGAGGCAGGTAACTGCCCCCCTGTGTGTGGCTTCATGAAGATTCTGTAAATCTTTGACCTGAGCCGAAAAGTCACAAACTCAGTCACTCCCTCAACCTAGTCATGACAAAGTTTATAAAATATTCTGTAACAAATGTCTCCCTCTCTGTATTTTATGATGCACACCTAACTGCAACCAAGAACAAGGTAGAAATTATAGTTAGAAAAAAATGAAAATTAGATGAAGTTCAAAAAGATTCAAAACTTTTAGGTGCACTTGAATAAAGCACAAGCAATGCAGTGCTTGACATGGTAATTAAGCTGAATAACAATATGTCAAATGTTCTAGAACAACTCTGTCTGGGAACTAAAAATGTAAACAGGGCAGCTGAATGGAAATGAAAAGAATCTGGACTTGAGGTCCATTGTAATATTTATATAATATCCTTAATGACCTACAATAAAACTATATGCTGCAAGAAGTCACCCAACATCAATGCTCTATTCTGGCGTGTTTATAAATTAACATTAATTTATTTTCTTTGCATTATTTGAGGTCTTATGCTGTATCATTGCATCTTTTTTGTTATTTTGACCAGTTGTCATGTTCTGCAAGTAATGGTCTGCATAATAATATTTTTATTTAGACTTCGAAAGAAATGTTGTTAGTAGTTTACTGGAATAAGACCAACATTTTCATTTTACCCAAACACATACTATCAAGTGTAAAACCAGATGAACTTTATTTTTCAGTGGTCTCTTACAAAACCTGAAAACGGTGTGGCACACTCTTCCTCCTGTGCGCCACATGGTAATCCTAACACGATCTGGTGCACAGGGGAACTGACAACGAGAAAGGTGATTTCCTCTTGTTGAGGCGGTGTCTCAGGAATGGTTATGGTGCTGTATGTAATGGTGGTCGTGCCCAGTGGTCAACCATCCAGGAAGTAAACTGGGAATGGCAAGGTTAGTGGATGGGTGGGGAGATATTAATATTGGTATTAAGTACAAGTGAGTAGTGAGTGAAGACTCATGGGTCCAATTGCAGGCGTTTGGCCATCTAGATCTGGAGTCCCGTGTCCGTGTGGTGGATCCATTCTCCAGGGCGGTTCATGGTGAGTACTGGGGTGAAAGCCGGGAGTCCATGAGGGGTTGGACTCAGCGGTGCTCCCAGAGCATCTCATCCAACTGGACGGAAGTGGTGATGACAGCATCAAGGTCTATCTCGTCATCTCGGCATGCCAACTCCGTCTTCACATCCTCTCGCAACCCACTTCGAAAGGCAGTTCACACCGCCTTTTTTTTCCAATCGGACAAAGACGCAATAAGAAACTCAGCAGCAGGCTTATCTTCTTGTTTTAAACGCAGAAATTGCTCACCTCCATTGTTCCCTCCATGCCAAGAAGGTATTTTAAGACAAAGCCTATGTCTCTCCTCCATCCCAAATTTCCATTGCCCATTGCAGCGCCTTCCCTCGTAGCAAGGAGATTAATAGTGCCATTTTAGCCTGATCAGATGGGTAGTTTCCAGGTTGTGAAGCCAGGTAGAGGGAGAACTGCATCAGGAAACCCAGACACTGTGACGGTGTCCTGTCATAGCGCTCCAGTAGGGCCAGATGGGACACCTGTGCCGGCAATGGTGCTGGCACCGATGGTGGTGAGGCTCTGCCAGGCACTGAGGGCATCACAAGAGTGCTTTGCATACACAACCTCTGGTGTCTCTCTGGTTGCCGGGGTGATTTATTCAGGCTGGTAAACACTAGACCAGTGGGGAGGAGCAGGTGTAGTAGTCATGACAATTACAAATATTACATTGTTTTTTTATGCAAGTTGGGAAATATCGTTAAGAAAAATAACTAGTAGTAACCAGGTGAATTAGTTGGGACAATTACAAATATTACATTGATGTTTTTTATGTAAGTTGGGAAATATCATTAAGAAAAGTAAGAAAATAACTGAAATACATTCATACTTATTTGAGCCAAATGTGCCGTAATCACAGCTTTTTGGTATGTACCAACTCAGCACACAGTTTGAGTAGTTTGGTCCAATTCTTAGCACAGATGCTGTAGGTTGTTCAGGTTGGTTTGAAGACATTTATGGACTACAATGTTCAAATACTGTAGTATTGCATTATCAATAGGATTGAGATCAGGATTTTGAGTGGGCCACTGTAATATATTAACTGTTTAGTTCTTGAGCCACACCACCATTTCTTTCGCCTTGTACTTGGGATATTTGTTCTGCTCAAAGGTACATTTCTACTCAAGCTTACATGTTTTAGAGGACTCAATAAGTTTCTTTTCTCCCACAGTATTTCAGTTCTATTTTCTTACACATATTTCCCAACATGAACTCAGTGCCAACTACCAATGATGTTGAGAAGAAAATATAATGTAAAAAAATAAATGTAAGAGGAAAAAAACATCCAAGCTGTTATTAGTGTCATGTCCAAAAGCCAGCATCTGTCATGGGGTGTGTTGGTGCCCTTGGCATGGGTAACTTGCAAATCTGCGAGGTCACCATTAATGCAGAAAGATATGTACACATTTTGGAGCAACATATCATCCAGAAGTTGTTTTCTTTTCCAGGGACATCCCTGCGTTTTCCAGCAGGACAACGCCAAACCACATTCTGCCTGATTACAATGGCATGGTTGCGTAAACAGAGAGTGTGGGTGCTAGCATTGCTTGCCTGCATTCCTGACCTGTTTCCGATTGAGAATGTGTGGTGCATTATGTAGTGCAAAATAAGGCAAGGAAGGCCATGTACAGTCGCACAGCTGAAGACATGCATAATGGATGAATGGGGGAAAATTACACTTGCTAAACTTATCCAACTGTTTTTTTCAGTGACCAAACACCTAGTAAATGTTAATTAAAAAAAAGGTAATGTTAAACAGTTGTATCAGTTGACTCTCCCAAATTTTAGTGTGATTCAGGCATCGGATTTGAAATGATAGTATTTACCAATAACATTGATGTTATTCAAAGCTATACCATTAAACATGTACTTTTTGAAGTTATAGAACAACTTCAGGAAGTTCAAATCCAGAAATACGCTTTGTGTGTGTTTTGTTCTCCATTCCAGCGTGATGCAGACAGGCGATTGTGAGATTTTTTTGTAATGTTAACCCTAACTTTAATCCTCAGTAACGTCATGTCTAACTTTAACCATTAGTAACGTCATGCCTAACCTTGACTGATAGTATTCAGCTAAGGTATTAATAATTGTTGACACAGCAAGGAAATGTACATACCACAATTTCAATACAAAGGCCAAGTCAAGCTAGACAATATCTAAGTTGGGATGGAATGAAAAAGCATTTTTGTATTGCTACTAAATCAATTGTGACAGATGAGTCCAAAATCTAGTTCCTCTTTGGAAATTATTAATGTAAGTTTTTGCTTGAAAATATTTGTAAATGTAGGCACAGCACTGACCAGGCCTGCACAGAGGTGACACGTAGACTAGTTAATATGGAAATTTTTTTAGATGTCAACATGTTGGAAGAATAAATACATTTTATTTTTTGATTGTGAATTCATGCAACTTTCTTTAGTGTCATGGTTTTGTTTCCATGTTGATGCTTGCATTGTTGTTTTTCTTTTGTCTGACGCATTGCCCTTTTCCGGCACTCTGTGAACATTTATTCAATAACTGTTATCTTGTCTGTCATTATGCACATCTGGACTCTATCTTCTCCATTATTACTTGTGTATATCTCCCTCATTATGCACACCTGGACTCCGTCTCTTCCATTAGTACTTGTGTATATCTCCCTCATTATGCACACCTGGACTCCGTCTCCTCCATTAGTACTTGTGTATATCTCCCTCATTTAGGGTCAATCATTGTTCCGGTCCATTGTAGTATTTCTTGTTGGATACCATGACCCTTGTGTACGTTACTTACTTGTATTACTTTATTGACTATTCATATTACTGTTGGAAATGTCTAGTGATGGGCAGAATGAGGATCTTTGCAACACTGAATAATTTCAGTCGAGACTCCTTAACACTCAAAATATTTACTTGACAATAACATTGATGGCACCTACAGCCATTGCAACAATTGATGATCTTAGAAGTCTGTTTTTATCCTATGAATAGAATACGGTTGGTCTTGTTATCAGGAAGACACCATATAAAATCCTGTCTTTTGCTTATCAATGTTTTACCAAAACAGTGGTCAATTAAATCCTTTTGGATCTGCATGAGCCAGTAGATGTAATGTATAAATAGGCATGGATGAGATTTGGAGTGGTTTAACATAAACCAGAATTTAGTGGATTTCATTCAAATGACTGAGAAAAAGAAAAAGATTTATTAAAATCTTTGATAAGCCTACTGGGCATTTTGATAAATATGTGTTTGTGTGTTGTTGGTTCAGATAATAGTGCAATTGGAAATGACACAAAGATAATTAGGGGATTTTATTTTTCTGTGCTTGTGTAGTCTGATGTGATACAGATGTGTGGGGATTTTTTTTCATTATATATTTTGTTAATTTGATACGTTCAACAGTTTTTAGGCCAAGGCAATTTAGGCGAATCATTATTTTCTTCACCCTCCTGGTCAGCCTTTGAAATGACTCGAAGGGCACAGACGTTGCAATCTTTCACAATGTCTCAGTAATCTCTCAATTATCTCTCACAAATCAAGTGACAACATTACATTTTTGGTTTTCCAATGTGCTTTTAAATCCTAAAACGTTCAGGTATTTTTGAAGTAAAAGGGACATTTTTAATTTGACAACATGTGACCAGAAATGTTTTGAAACCCGTCTCAATTGTTTCAATGCAGTAAGTGTAAAAAAAAACAAGACAGTATTGAGCGTGTGTTCCGAGCTACCCATCACTAGTTACGTCCAACTGAGCTATTATGTTTTTTAAATCTCTACTATAATAAATCAATAACATTTAATAATGTCCAAATTTACAATAACCATCCTTTAGGATTTTGTAATGTATTTCTATAATATTCATATAGGAATCATATAGTGCTTTTTCATAAGAGATAAAGCAGCATGCCCCTCTTAATGGTTTTTGCCCCAGAATTTTTCTTGGTTTTAAAAGCCAAGTTTGTCACTGCTGGAATTATTTTAAACCTTTTTATCTAACTTTTTGAAATCACTGTAATTCTTTTTTACATTTTATATAAAAGGTTTTCATATTTTAAACAATAAATTTCAAGGAAAATCAAGGTGCAGATGGAAAATAAATGTAATTGTAATGATCCATGAGGGGTGTGAAGGAGTTAAGACAAACGTGAGTGGAATTACTGAAAATAAATGTTTTTTTTGTGTGTGTTTAATACAAAAAACTCTTACACAAAACAAAGCAGCCACAAGGGGCAAAACACAATACAGACTCTGTATAAACCTTACCGAACACAAAAAATACATGCAACAATCCCTGACTACAAAACACACAAACAGGACTTAAGTACACTACTAATTGATCAGTGTCAGCCCATGCCAGTCTGCTGTGCCTTCTGCTCCTTCGCTGTCTCCTCTATTTACGGTCGCTCATTCTGTCACAAGAACATGAGGTGCAGGGAGTAAGGGAGACAAATGCAAAGATTCACAGAAACTAATGATAGTTTAATATACTGTACGTAAAACACTTGTGAGCTACAAGGAGCAAACACCTAACATAAATGTAATAAAAAACAATGAGCAACACAAAGAAACTAAATACAGACACTGATGAATGAATGCCAAACAACTGAGTCCATTAGTGAGTGATTAGCAGTGATCTATAGGTGGAATCTATTAAAGTGACTAAATAATTGTGCGGAACACAAAACACCTGACATAAAACATGAAACAGTCAGGTGAGTTGGCACCCTGTTAAATTTAAAGAACAGGGAGCTATAAACGTCTGATTACAACACATTTTTAGAAGTGGCACGAACAAAGGAGATCTCTGAGGATTTCAGAAAAAGATTTGTTGATGCTAATCAAGGGGGAAAGGTTACAAAACCATCTCCAAAGAGTTTGGCTACACTAATTCACAGCCAGACAGATTGTGTAGAAATGGAGAACATTTCAGACCATTTTTATCCTCCCCAGTAGACAACCAACCAAGATCACACCAAGTGCAAGGCGTGTAATAGTCTGCGAGGTTATATAATAACCCAGGGTAACTTCATTGGCTAATGTCAATGTTCATGAGTCCACCGTCAGGAGAACACTGAACAACAATGGTGTGCATGGCAGGTTTGCAAGCAGAAAGACGCTCCTCTCCAAAATGAACTTTGCTGCCCATCTGCAGTTAGCTCAGGAGCATGTCAATGAGCCAGAAGACCATGGGAAAAATGTTTTGTGGATGGATGAGACCAAAATAGAACTCTTTTGTTTAAATGAGATGTGTTATGTTGTGAGACATGGGGACACTAGCATCAGGGTTTTGGGCCTGTTTTGCTGCATCTGGGCCATGACAGCTTGACGTTATTCATGGAACGATGAACTCTGAATTATACCAGAAAATTCTAAATGAAAATGTTTTTATTTATTTGTTTATTTAATCGGGACAGTGCACATTAATGAACAATCTTATACTTCGTACAGACTGTAAATTTGCCAGATTATAGCATAAATGCTAATTTTCATCTGTAGTCCCGAGACAGAAAGACAACACACCAAAGAGACAATATGATGATATACAATATTTGTCGAGAAACACATAAATACATAGATACGCATTCAGACAAATTAATTACATTGATAAAAATTAGACAAAATGAGAACAAGACTGGGAACTTTTAAGGTACTGTTTAAGATACTTTTTAAATGTGCAATAAGTGGGACATTCTCTAATATTTAATGGGAGGCTGTTCCAAAAGTGGCCTCCTTTGATGGACAAAACACTTTGTCCAAAGGTTGTTTTTCTATATGGGATCTCTAGATCTCATCTATTTGAGGCTCTGGTACAAAAACCTGTTAGGACATCTGCCCATGACCTGAATCTGGTAAGTCGTGCAGCAACGCAACGACCCTAATAAGCACACAAGGTGTTCGACCAAAGAATGGTTTAGGAAGAATAAAGTTTTGGAATGGCCATGTCAAAGTCCTGACCTTAATCCATTTGAAATGTTGTGGAAGGACCTAAAGTGAGATGTTCATGTGAGGAAAACCACCAACATCCCAGGGTACCCCCAAGCCAATGTGCACAAGGTGGTCACACCAGATACTGAAAGCAGAGGTTCACATACTTTTAACACTCAGAGTTGTAACAATGTATTATTTCCTCAGATTATAAATTAGCAAGTTATAATTTTGTCTCATTTGTTTAATTGGGTTCTGTATCTACTTTTAGGACTTTTATGAAAATCTGATAATGTTTTAGGTCATATTTAAGCAGAACTATTTAAAATAGAAATCAAAATAATTTGGGAACCGCTGCCCCATGGCACGATGCAGCTGTTGACCAAACATTAATTATCATAGATCACCGCTTGGTGCCTCACTGAGGCAAGATGCATCTTGGTACTGTATATGGGAATCAACAGACCTACGTATTCTCCCTAATTGCATGTAGCAGCTCTATAGACAAGCATTATTAATAATGTAACACAACCTGCTGCCTTGCTGAGGTACAGCTTATTTCCTCAAATCAATAGAAAGTCAACTACCTGAAGCTATATCACATTAAATTTAATCAATAGCAAAATATAAAGTAAAACATAACAGAACATGATGCCAATGTGAATTATTTAGCATGATTCTGTACCTGTCTACTAACGTGATTGCTCTACGATCTTTGGGCTTCCAGAATAATGAGAACCAGTAATTTGTCATCAGTTTATCACTTTCGAAGATGAATAGAGGATAAACTGAAGCATTCTCCCCTCAATGTGAAAATCATATTTTGCTACAGATTGAGTTTAATGGGTCATTTTTGATCATTGCCTAGATAATCATTACTATGGATAGGGAGGCAAACTGAAGAGTTCCACAGCAGACTGGGAGCAGTAGGATTTGGAGGTGAAACTGAATGCCTGCAAATGATGCTTTGATTGGAGAAGGATGCATCTGGCATCATTCAACAGTGAACTGTGAAGGTACACAACACGGGTATGTTCACAGATTTTGCAGGAAAGGTAAGATCAATTAGAATAATTCATATTTAATGTTGATTTTGCCAAACCCTTTCTCATATACAGTACTAGGATGCTGAATTCAATAACGTCAGCAGAGTGGGATCTAATCTAATGCTGCACTCTCTAATGATGTGCATGTCAGACAATCTGCCTTCAACCCTTGGTGCAACTCATAAAAACACCTGGAATTTAAAAAGAGTGTGTGCAACAGCTGCATGATTATGTAGGGATGTCTACCCCTGTAAAGACTGAATGATTATTCATAATGTATATCCATCTGAAATGCCTGAAAAAGAAATGAATGGAAGTCAACCGACCTTTGTTTTAAACATTGTTTCATAGTGTCATGATGCTGAATAGGCTGAAAGACCAATATTTCCTTGACCACTGCAAGCCCTCCATTAGTCATGCCAAGGCTGTGCATTTTGAACATAAGGCTAAGGACAAGATTACAAATGGTCATTACTGTACCAAAAAACATAAGATGCCAATAGAACCATCGCAGAGCAGCGACTAGAACATGAAGTCTGATTTTTTTTTCTGATTTTTCTCACCAGGCAGGGGCAGGCCGAGGGACAAATACGTATCCTTTAACACTGATTTGGGGCGAGCCGGCGTGGAATCTGGAAAATCTACATCAAGAAAATTATTTAAAAGATCCAAAAAGAAAGGTAACCCACAAACTTTCATTGCAGGTCCGTGCCGTAGCATACCACAACTATCACGGTCTGGATTGTTTCCATTTAACTCAGCCACTTGTAACCAAGCCGAATCAGGCTATACCGAATGAGAACAATACCTATAGGACTCGCGTGGGAAAAACCAGACCAGAGGGTGAGGTTACAAACTGAGAAATTCAACAGCCAATGTTCATTCATTTCTTTACTTGAATTGACACATTTCCTTGACAAATGTAAATATACTTTCCCTTAAATGCACTTCTACAAACATGAAGTACAGGGACATCCCCCCTGGAGCAACTTCAGGTAAAGTGCCTTGCCGAAGGATACAACAACATTTAGCACAGTGGGAATCAAACCAGCAACCTTCCTACTAAAAGTCTGACTCCCTAAACACTGAGTCATCTGACAGCCCATATCTGTCTGTCCTAGCCATGCTCCCACTCTAATGGCTTTAATACTTACAGGACTAAACTTTTTTGGACCTCCTTTTTAGCCATGCAAAATTTTCCATTGGTCAGTATGATATTTGAATTAATGTATGCTACTGTTGTTTGTATTCAAAAAAGACAATGAATTGTAAGTGTAAAATGTATCATATGTTAGTGCATTTGTTATAACAACAAAACAATGCAATTTTTACAGAAATGGAATGCCGCCCGAAAGGAAAGAATCTATCAGCACAAAAGCAAAGAAGGTCAAATGTACCACATAATATAATTTAGGCCTACTGTACATAGCCACACCAAATATGTAACTCTGGCACACCATTGTGTGGTTTTAGTGCATAAATATCTCAGGTGGTTGAGATGCCTTGGTGTTGTTCAGGATGAGCTCCAGAATGTAATGAATAATACTATGAATAGCTAAATACTTTGCAATTCTGAAAAACAATTGTATGGCAATCGAAGGGGATATATGCACATGGCCTGGAGATCTGTAAATGTGTAATGTGAGCGTGTCAGGGAAATAAGAGTTGGATTTTGTGGTATTTAGCCAGTTTTAAAATAAATGGTATTGTAAGTTGTATAAACAATTTTCAGATAACACTTTTTTATTATTTTTATTTTTGATTGGAAATTTTTTTTACAGTATTTCAGCTGCAGCTCACGTCTTTTCTGAAAAACTCTATTAGGCTTGTCTGGCTGTCTGTAGAAACAGGTGGAATGTAGGTTTAAGCTGGCACCTTCCATAATGAACAAACACGGTTATTCTCAAATCTATGTACTCACTGAAATTATGGAGATGGGTTAGCCTGATGTTAGGAAAACACCATTTGAATTTCTAGACATATATATATATATATATATTGTTGCTGTTGTTGAGCTCTTCCCTTGCTTCCACCCAAGACTTTTTGGATTCTGTTGATTTATAGATGACAAACTGTTATTATAGTTCAATATACAGTATTCATCCAATACAATGGCAAATGTTCCGTAAGGTTCATGTGGCCCATAAACCAGTTCTCCTCTATTAAGGATTTATTTAATTTGTTGCTTACTGGATAATAGTGATAGGCAAATGAAGCTTCATTGCTGTTCTTCTAGCAGCAGAATGTAATGGTGGCAGCACTAACTCAGATTTTCTTTTTCAAAATAAAAGACACATTGAAATTTTACACATAGCAAATCCATTCCAAAAATGGCTTTTATTTTAAAATAGAATATCCTGAGGGCTGCCAGCATATTTTGCTGCTAGAAGAACAGCAATGAAGCTTCATTAGCCCATCACTACTGGATAGGTTCTGTTTTTATGCAGTTGTCAGAAGTCAGATGTCTTTTAGCCTAGCCAGTTTCTTCTATGAACGTCTAGTACAACTGGACTACATTTGCTGTCTTGTTATAACTATGAAACAAAGAATGGATTTCATGCAATCATTTACGTGGATGTATATTATTTAATCTCAGACTGTTCCACCCAATTTACAAAGGGTCTGGTGGACTTGAAATGGAGCCTTGGGCTACTGCCCGAAATTGTTGGTGCCAATCGATTGTTAAACTTTAACTGTTAATTCACACTACACCCCGTTGGATTTAATTGTTATTAAGACGTTATTCTGTAAATATAAATTGACAAAAAAAGGTTTCTTCATGAATTGTTCTAGGCTCAGAAGTGCACTGCCAAATAGAGCCTGGGGTTGAACTTATATTTTATGTTATTTTTATTGACGTACCTTTATGTGTTTTGAGTTTGTAATTACAGTTGAAGTCAGAAGTTTACATACACTGAGGTTGAAGTAATTAAATCTAATTTGTCAACTAATCTACAGATGTCATGTTAACAAACTAGTTTTGGCAAGTTGGTTAGGACATCTACTTTGTCTATGACAAAAGTACTTTTTCCAACACTTGTTTACAGAAATATTATTCCACTTCTAGTTCACTATATAATAATTTATGTGGGTCAGAAGTTTACATACACTAAGTTCACCAATTTAAGTATAAGGACAATACATTTAGCCAAATTTTCCTGTTAAACAGCTTTGAAAATTCCACGCTAGTTGTGAGGGCACATTTGAAGTCAAAATAAATCGCTACTTTATAACACTAGGCTCCAAATAGCTCCACACTCAGCATAATGAGGGTCACTACATGCAAACCGAAGCATTGAGAACATTCTAAGTGTACAGACAGTTTATAACAAATATAGTTTAAAAGACCGTACCTTATACAGGTGCCATCTTGGCAAAAGAGTCTCGACCAGTCGAACCAAACACAATTTGCTCAATATATAAAATAATCGCACCGACGTAAATTTGTCCGTTTTTTATTTGTTAAAAAGGTTTGAAATATCCAATAAATTTCGTTCCACTTCCTGATTGTGTCCCACTTGTTGCTTCTTCACAAAAAATTACAGTTTTATATCTTTGTTTGAAGCCTGAAATGTGGCAAAAGGTCGAACTGTTCAAGGGGGCCGAATACTTTCGCAAGGCACTGTCAATTCAGACTGAGCCTCAGAATCAGAACGGTAATATTAAGTTACCCTGTATGTAAATCAATTTTCTGTCAGACCTTGTAAAAATACTAATGCTGTATGTGCATACAGTTGGTCTTGCTATTGTACTATGCACATGTCAATGTACAATCTGCAATAAATAGGCCTAAATTTGTTGCCCAACTGTTATAATTACAAATATCAAGATAGGCACAGGCTGCAAGGCAGAGTTTATCTTGACCAAGCCCCCCCCCCCCCCAGGTTCGTTACAAACTGAGATCTCCTTAATTTTCTCCTATGTAATCAGCCTAATATTCTTAAACTTAAACTTTGGGACACTTTTTGTTGTTTAGATCATCATTTTCAAAAGCATCAAATATCATTATTAACATATCTAATCTACAAAAACTTAAGTGACTTGCATCATATTTAATCTGCCTTTTGAATTGGTTAGCTGACAGGCAAACACTGACAGGACAGTAAAGGTATGCAAGCATTCACGTTTAACCTACTTTACATCACTGTTTAACACTGACTGTCCCTAGTCGGCATACCTTTCTTTGGTAGCAACAATATCAAAATAATCCAAACTCATGAAAACAATAAAAATTGTTAATACAAATATAATGTAATGGTAGGCGTATGGTTAACAATGTTATCACAGCAATGCAGCAGGAGTTCAGGGGCCAGGCAGGCAGAGGCGGAGGCCCACCATCGAGGAGAGCTGGTGGTGGCCAGGCAACAGGGAAGCCTGGCGGAGGCAGCAGAAACAGCAGGTAGCAATGGTACCTTAACCTCTTAGCATTCAGTATCCCGCCCGCGGGAGATTCCCCCCCCCAAAAGAAAAACTGGACTAGAATCACAGTTCACAAGTCCAAATTTTAGGTTATATATATACTTATGTTATCAATCTACAGAAAGCTTAGACACTCAGGAATGTAGCAAATGTATCCATTTTATAACAAAAAAACTACCCTTCATAAAGTGAGCTACGTGCCTTGTACACATGTGCCTCAAATTAAATGAAGTGTCAAACTACAAACAAGGCTAACACCCTCATTTTTTGGGTTATATATAAATGTTGTATATGTCCTTAAAGCTTAGAATCTTGGGATTCTAGAAAATACCTTGGTTTTAGTGTAGCTTGAGAACAAGGGGCCCTGGCTGGTAAGGTAGAGCCCTGACTGTCCGAACTGAAAGTATGTATAGGAGGATGTTGGGCCCAGACTGCAAGACTATGCCTTGTTGTCGGCTCTGGCGATGGGAAGAGAGTATTCTGGTTGTCCTTCTCCGAATAATCCTTCTCCTCATCCATGCTGAGCTCCTCCCAGAAGGATGACAGCAAGGATGCCCAGCTCATGGTCTTGTTCTCCTGTGGCTTGATTAGCTCAGAGGAACAGACAGGAAAGAGCAATGTCATCCCCGTTTCCCTCGCTGTAGCATTGGTGGATCGTACCAAAAATAAGTCCTTAAACGCAGGTACTCCTGTTCCTCCATCTCTTCCAACTCAGAGTGTGCTGTCCTCTCAGTCACAGTGTTGTTGTGGGTTGGTGGAGGAAAGGAGGGAGACCGAAACAGGTTGCAGTTTCTTTACATTTACTAAACAAGTAGATTGTGGTTCCAGACTTAATACACAGACATGATGTAGATATGTAGAAATTATTTCCAATACTGTGTTCTTAACTGTGACACAGAACAAGTAGAAAACAATGACGTTAGAGAATGCTTATCACACAATATATCTATACATCATTCCTACTCACAATGCTTAACATGGCGAGGGCACATAGTCGAATGTACGTGTATGATAAGTCCAGAGGAACACATGAACAGCAAACAACATGTACTGTAACTGTAACTCAATGCCCGGCACCTCCCTCTTGTTTGACCAGTGTATATATAGAGACAACTAACTTCCTAAAAAGCACAGCTGAAAGTAATGATTAATCAGATCTACAAGCACCAGCCTTACCCAACTAATGCCTATTCTAGCACTGGTCAAACAGGAGAAAGGTGTCACAGAAACTAAAAAAGAGAGTACATACTGACAATGAAAAACAGCAATGCAAATGCACTGGCAGAATGAAGCAAGACAGAAGTTTTAACATTTACAATAACATAGAAGGAGTCCATATATCAGTCCAATGTCCATGCCAGCCCACACTGGTCTGGACGTGATACAGCTTCAATTTGGTTTATCACAGATCCATATCTTCAATATGGTTATCACAGACCCATAGCTTCAATATGGTTTATCACAGACCCATAGCTTCAATATGGTTTATCACAGACCCATAGCTTCAATATGGTTTATCACAGACCCATAGCTTCAATATGGTTTATCACAGACCCATAGCTTCAATATGGTTTATCACAGACCCATAGCTTCAATATGGTTTATCACAGACCCATAGATTCAATATGGTTATCACAGACCCATAGCTTCAATATGGTTTATCACAGACCCATAGCTTCAATATGGTTATCACAGACCCATAGCTTCAATATGGTGTATCACAGACCCATAGCTTCAAAATGGTTTGTTACACACTCTAATTGGAGGAACAATATAGCTGTAAAAAACTGGATGAATTTGAGAGCTAATTTCTCTATTATAAGTACAAACACAATTTAAATTCTGGAAGACAGACAGTTTTTTATCAGTATACCAATTTTAACATAATCAAAATCAGTCGAATAACTATGCAACAATAGTAACTCATCTATCAACTAACCTCTGGGCTTTCGTGAGATCAAATGTGAACAGCTTAGGCTGTGTCATTTTTCGTCTGGCTCAGTAAAGTACATTTTCTTGTATAAAATACACAGAACTATATAATTCAGCTAAGTGAAAGTTTCCATATTCAAGATGATTTTAGCTCGTTTGAAAAGTTACATGTACCTCATTTCAATGTCTCAGTGATGTTTGTTTTTGTGGTGTTGCACAATGACTCGGACGAAATGGTTTACGCAGTCATCAGAACACTGGTTTCAAAATCTCCAGAGCCATACAGCTGCACAAGCCTTGTTTCTGAGTCTTTTTTTCTTGTGTGAATTTCTTGTGTGAATGAGTCATTTGTGGCAGTCTCCATCTTGTGAGCTGAAAAAGGGATATCCACCATCTCTTTCTTCACCACAGAAGTCTCAGTGCAAAATTATACCTCTGCTTATTATTCTACCTGAGGTTTTGGGGGCCACCCTGGCCTCCAAAATTACAACAATCTCTACATTTTCATGTCACCTCATCTGATTTCTGTTTGAAATCTGTGCTCCCTTAGGCCTGCAGATGCAGGCTGGTACCCAAGCTGGCAGTGATACACTTTTCACACTGACTGGGACACAGCTCAGGCATGCCCTCCACAAAACTGCGCTTTAACTTAGTAATGCTAGTTTGATGTTTCAGAAAATCTTCCTAAATCCTTTTGGGAGGAGTATGGCACATATTCTGTCATGATGGAATCAGAAGAGAATTGCATGTTCAACTTAGTGCTCCCATTTTTGTACAACTTTACCAAGAAAGTAGCATACTTGTCATTTACAGGGATGTAGAGTGACAGGGTTTGAGGTTTGCCTATTGTAAGCCATATATTATGTAGAGTAGAATCTGTATAAAAACCGGAATAAAGATAAATTTTGCACATGGGCCAGTGATGATTTTACTGATAGATGGGATGGTTTTCATTAGCAACAATGCCAACAACATCAACATATTTGCACAATATGGATTGGTTGTTTCCCACATATATTACTAAACTGTTGTTTAGATAGCTAGCTAGCCAGTTAGCTGTCAATTATTTATATTAGCACAGTTGATGCATTACTCAAAACATCTCACAATAACACATGGAACTTAAAAAGATCTGCCGGCTGAGACATTATTTTTCATTTAGAAGACAAAGCTACAGTAACTCTAACATTCATATGCCTCAGGTAATTTACATTAGTCATAATAGTGATTTGTTATTTTGTCAGGATTTCTGGTCCCACACATACGACCCGATCTTCTGTATCTGTGCTATGAATATTATGCAATTGCAGTTTTTTTTGGAAGGGCTCAGATACTTGCTGCTTATCCCAGCAGGATATGTGGCACAATTCAATTGAAATTGGCTCTTATCACTGTGAATCCCTAAACCATCAATTGTATCTGATTAAAAAGAGGATCAAAGCCAATGTGTTAGCAGGCAATTTGAAGATTGTCTTTCATCCAATACAGTAAATGTTCTGTACTTAGCCTGAGGGGGATGATTGGTAAGGAAACAATAATATGTATTCTATTCCCAATTCATTCTGTCTCACTGAGATCTTTTGCATTCACAATGGTTAACAATGTGTTTGTTGCCTGATTCAATTTAGAGATCCTATGCAATTTTCCTGTGCTCGCATACATGAAGGAACATCAATTGTGTGGTGGAGACATCCAAAAGCCAGTAAGTAAAAGGAGATATCAATTAATCTAATGAGTATATTGTTTTGTTAAACAGAAGAATTAAACAATAGTCTTATAGCATGATTATTGTTCTGTATTTTTTATCTGATCAAATGATCTTTTACTATTTAGATCACAGGAAATCATTATTTTTATATTCAATGCATTCGGAGACTCTAAATGTTTAAGTGAAACGTCCAATGATGTGACAAGGTCGCTAAACAATTCCAAAAGATATTGTTATAGCTTTGCGAACTGTTCCTGACATTGGCTGCAGGTGTGACACTAATGGAAACCTCAAGACACCAATTCAAATCCTAACCGAATGTTTAGTCTGATCTCATTGCTAAGGAAAATTTCAGGTTATTTTATCTATAACTACTCAAATTGAAAGAAATCTTGATAAATCCCATTTACAGACATGTACAGTACTTCATCCTGATATTGACCTGATATTGTAAATGTGTCATTTTCACTTCCTGCTCCCTGTCTGTAATGTTAACAGACGATAAAATTGAGTCAGCTAGAGAAACCGAAATTTGATACACAATATTTACGGCTGTGATGAACTCACATGGACAAACCACCCCTCATTATTTGCTATAGAAGCATTCGTTTCTAACATGTATGGTTCGGGAGATATGACGCTTTGACGCTCTCAAGCGTCAATTGACTTTAAAACACCATCTTTCTTCTAAGAGCCTGGGATAGTTGTTTATGTATCCATACACCCACATGGTTCAAATCAAGATTTTGCTTATGGAAAGCTAAAACTTCCATGACTTTCAACACTGATTTTGTAATATATTTTCGGTAGACAGATCTGAACGTATGATAAAGCCAGGTGCTAAATTCTTTTTTCATTTTGTTTACACACAAGATGAAAAAAAAATTACAGAGGGATTTCAAGATATCTGCTTTTATTACCTAGGAAATCAAAATAAACTGTCCATAGCCTTAAAATATCGATTTTCGCCATATTTATTTGATTAAAATGTCACATAAATCAGGTCAGGAATGATTTATCAACAAATCCCTCTGTAAATATCTTCAGAAAACAGCTAAGTGTATAACTGGAAAGTTTGGTGTATATAGGTGCTACATAAGCTGAGATATGTCTACCGGAAAATGACAAACTCATTTTGAGAAACGGCATTTAAAGATTTAAATAGGGAAATTTAATACATTTCTATTGGAAAAAATTGCTCAAAAACAGAATAAGTGCTCAGGCCCTTAGTGATAATAATATAGAATATTTAAAACTCATGAAAATTGATTATTTAATAACATGGCAGGCATATAAGGCCTACAACTGCAGTAACTCAATTAATTAACTTTGGCGTATC
>JACXGM010001695.1:0-12188 GCA_016801145.1 Umbra pygmaea
TCTCTTCCTCATTAGCATTTAAAGCTACAGACACAGAAACGGCACGTTCTAAGCAAAGCTCATGGTGGGACTGGCTTGTAGTGGCTGTAATTCTCCACCAAGGCTGAATTTCAGAAAGAGACTTCAAATACAGTATTAGGGGACTACTAAGGCCTATATAAAAGCTTCCAAAATAAGCATGCCATGGGATCTTTAAAAGCTGAAGGGATCTCAAGGTTTGTTTATTTGGCTCTATCTCTTTATGTAAATGAATCAGCTTGTAAGAACATTAACAATGTATTTTATAACTTTGTGTGGAAAAACAAACACCACTACCTTAAAAAGGAAGTACTTGCAGCCAGCAAAGCTAATGGAGGTTTTGAATTATTGGATTTTTTTATATGAATAATACCTTCAAAGTCAAGTGGTTGAAAAGATGTGAAGAACTTTCTGATTCGATATGGTATTTTATTCCATGTCATATATTTAAGAAAATTGGGGGCCTAAAATTTCTGTTGGTATGTGATTACAATATTACTAAACTGCCACTTAAATTATCTAAATTTTATCAACAAGCCCTAATGGCATGGAAATTATGTTGTAATCACAATTTTTCCCCTCATAAAGCTATTATATGGAATAATGACGAGATCACCATTAAAAACAAAAGTATCTTCATGAACCATTGGCTAGAAAAAGATATCATTTTTATAAGTGATCTGTTTAACAATGGTGGCAAATTGTTAAGTTATGAGGAATTTTTAAAGGTCAAAGCTTTTCCTGTTGTGTACAAAGAATATAGCTCTGTTGTCAACGCGATTCCCTCTGGTATGTCCCAGCTTATGAAATGCCACTTGGCTTTTCAAAATGTTCAAAAAACAATCCCTAAGCTTACTATTAATGGTGTTGATTTGAGTAACACTAAATGTACCAATAAACACATTAGAGATTACCTCTATAGCAAAAGAAAGATAACACCAAGAGGGAAATCATTTTGGAACTCACAACTAGAGGATATACAATGGAGAAAGGCTTGGCTCTGTCCCCTTAGATTTTGCATCTCCAACAAAGTCAGAGAGGTTCATCTGAAGATTTTACACAATTTCTACCCATGTAACTTAATGTTATCAAAATTCTCACAAGTGGATGTCAGATGCTCATTTTGTAATACTGAAGCTGAAAGTCTCTTGCATTTATTTTTTTCTTGTCCTTATACCAATAGATTCTGGAAAGAGATGGAAGGTTTCTTACTGAATCAGACTGGTCACTCTATTGATATTAAAGATAAAGATGTTGTTACATACTTTGATTGTACTCCAAAGTCCTTAAACTGGATTATTAACATTATGCTTCTGATAGGTAAATTTCATATTCATAAAGCCAAGTTCTCAAAATCTACTCTGTGCTTTAAAGTGTTTCTCATAGATTTTAACCTCCTGATAGTTTCTCTTAATCTACTAAGGAATAAGAAAGCTGTTACTACAATTCATTACTATACAGAACTATTCTCAAAAATGCCTCTGCCTTAGTGTATTTTGCTTTTCTTACTATTATTATTATTATTATTATTTTTTCCTTTATTTGTTTATTACTACTGCCTTTGATTGTCTTAATATTGTTGATGTTTTATGTTCGCAGTTTTTGTATGTCTAAACGGTATCTGATATATGATTGTGTACTTGAGACCTGATTGTTGATCAATAAAAAAAAATAATAATTAAAAGAAAATAAACACCAAGTTTAAAAAAAAAAAAATTGCTATTACTACGGTCGTGTCTAATGTTGCATGCCTAGACTCTGAGGCTGTTTCTCAAAACCAAGAATGCAAAGAACAGACTTGTGTTCTTGGGGAAAACGCTCTTGCTAGTTGTTCTTGGAAGAATGAACTCACAAGGTGACGAGTAGACAACGCTGCTGACTGTTTTAGACGATGTGTTCTTGCTGGTATTGCGCAATAATACCACCGCACGGACGCCGTCTGCAGTACACAAACATAACGACAATTGACAGCCAGGCGTATTCAGAATGGGAATATGCTATTTTAGCAATTGTCTCTGACTATGTACGTACATTATCTTAGAAAGTTGACTAAATCAGCACTTAACTTCAATAATAGTGGCAAACAACGGCCCTCATTCATCAAACGTGCGTAGAAACCGTGTAGATCTGAGCGCAGAAATTACCTTACGACGAGACTCACGTGTGATTAACAAAACATTCGTATCACTCCAATTCCAGCGTACGAATGAGCGGCTGTTGATAAATCAGACATTTGAAAACAATCGTAATTTAAATAACACGCCCACAAATATGCATGAATTAGAGGCCTCGCCCTTAGAATTTACGACATGGATAAGCGAAATCCGGCAAAGAAAAGGATTTCTCTGAGAAAAAATAAAGACGCTCAGGTCTCAGGTACAGGCCAAAAAAAAAAGGAAGCTTAAAATCAGGCGTCGATTGTTAAAGGAAAATGCGGTGTTGACTGAGGTTACTGCTATAGTCATTGAAAGCGATAAACGAGAACCTGAAGTGTATTTCAAATAAATGAATTATTTTCACTAAATATTCCACGTTGTATTTTTTAAGTAGCTTTCTTACCCAATATAGCACTTACTATATTAGAAGCTCAGAATAAGATCCTGTCTCCTTCATAGAGCCCACAATGGTGGCTGTTGTGGCCACTGATCTTCATTGAATGGCCCCGTTCTCCAGGCTCCAGCGCAATATCGCGGAGAACCCCGCATGCCATAATTATGTTGCAGGCCTGCTCTGGTGTGTATAGCAGTCCCCCCACCCCACCTCGCTTACCCAAGACCGAGCCACCTGTACAAACCTCCACTTCACTCCACTGTGGTTCGTGTGCGTGTGTGCGCACTGTTGAACCTACGCTCCTGCTTGTTTCGGGATTTGCCAGCGGTGTCTGTACTCAGTCAGGGCATAACCTTTTTAACCATTTCACCAAAGAAATGTAGAACTATTATAATAATTGTACGAGGGCGTAACTCACCGAGGAGATTACTCCAGCCATGCAGTGCGCTCTCCTTGTTCCAATGCTGCAGTTTAGAAAAATAGAGACGCGCGTCCCACCCGGCCACCGGGCTACCATATTTTGAACAAACATCCTGGCATCACATATGATCTGAACGTTGATTGAATTAAAGTTTTTGCGATTGATAAATGCGTAATCATTCATGGATGGTGGCTACAGACGCAGTATCAATCACCCAATTCTCCCCAATTGGAAACCCAGCAATCTAATGAATTTTAGTCATAGTTTGAACATACCAGGCAGAAAGCGACTTCATAGCTGCTAAAACGGCTGGCATACTTCGACTATTGTTGGCTGTCATATATACCAGAACTGTCCCTGATCTCCCGCTGAAAGGTCCCAATGTAGAGAGTGCTTATTAAGGTCCTCCAGATCTGCCATCGCTTCGACTACAGGACTGCCAAAGCGCTTGTTTAAATAATATATATATATATTATTTGATTCAATTTGTTGTTTGCCTAATTTCTGCCCTCATGTTATAGGCCACCGCGAAGTGGAAGGGAAAAAATAAACCACTTAATAGCAATGTGCTGTATATAATTCATTCGTAATTCTGAAATGTAATTTGCAATATGAGGTAGTTGCGATGCAGACATACTCATAAATGATTGCTGGTTCAACAATTCACTGAACCGGGTGGTTATACCATGAACACCGCTAGTCACACTATAGAATTTGCGTACACGAAGTCAGACCAGGCGTGAGATTTTATCGCAGCCTACGATCACGTTCAAATTGATAAATCCCTTGCTTTGCGTAGGAATAGCCGTACGCCTGTCGTACGCCTGTTTTAGGTCGTACGCACGTTTCATAAATGAGGGCCATTGTGATCAAGTAGATAGAAATGTTAAGGTATAAAACAGGGTTGGCTCGCTAGCTAACTTACACCCGCAGGCTCTTATGGAAATTCTCACTTCCCGAAAACGTTAAAGCATATTTTCGATTCGCCATAAATATTCGTAAAAATGTAAATATTTGAAATCTACACTGTTGATTTCTCGCATCAAATGTTCTCAGAATTTTATTTAGTAATGAAATATTGTACGAAAATTTAGAAAAACAATTTACTATTGAACTGCGTCTCACTCCTTCCTGGTCCTTCCCTGAATGTGTTTTTTTTAATGTAATATAGGATGTAATTTCTTGAAGTATGTCAAAAAAGTCTATAATAATCAATGAAATTAAGTTTATTTTTGGGTTTGTTGAAATTATTTAGAGGAACATTTTTTTTAACTGAAACTCTCAAACTAGTAGTACGACACACTTTACAGCCCCACTTTGCATGTTGTTACCGTGACATCTAACCCCATTCGCCATTTCTTTGTGTACTAATCGAATGACCAAGCAAAACAGTTCAATAAGGCTTCTATAGATTTAATTTCTGTGGTTGTGACCCAGTTTTTTCTTTTTCAAGTCTGACAGAACATTCGAGTGATGAATCGACAAAGTTGTAAATTCTACCTTCAGGGGTAAGTAACACTTTATAGTAAAGCTTTACTAAGTAAATAAATAATTGTATTTATGTTACATTTTTCAATGAAAATTTTCCACGGTTTAAGTTAGCTGTCTGTAACTTTAGCCATTAGCTAACTTAGCCAGCTAGCCAGATAGGGAACATTAATACCTTCCATGAACACAAACTCAAACATTTGCTAGCAAGGGCAAACAGCTATTTAGCAGTGTTTAGCCTTTAGCTAGTTACAAGCAGAGTTGGGTAAGTTACTTTTTGAAAGTTACATTTACATTTGTTAAAAGTATTCTTATTACTATAATCTGATTACTTTTACAACTGTAAAAGTAACATTTAAAAAGTTACTTACCCAACTCTGGCTACAAGTGAGCCTAAAAGTTAAGAAACCACAGAAAATATTTATTAAATCGGCGGTGTCCAGTTTGGGACAGGTGTAGAACGATAAGACAGAAAAATATAAAATGCACACTATTATTTCATACTGTACCAAAACAGTTCCACACAAGGAAGATATTGATAGTCAATCAAAAATATATAAACATTGAATGATACAAAATACAAGCACATCAATATAAAGAAAGTCTCAGACAAATGAGTGTACATTTTTCAAAATGAACAAACTTAATGATAATTAAATATCCATTTGTGTGTCCTTTTTCTTAAGTGTAGGGTAAATGTACCCATTAAGCCCAGGCACCATTTAAGCCCACTTGCAACTTTGAAGTCAATTAAAAAAAAAACAGGGGGCTGTCTTCTGCTACTCATTAGTTTATCAAATCTAATAAGTTCTTAGTCACACGTTTGTTTTTGTTGAGAACCAATCACATTTGTCAATGTTGAGTTAGGCCAGCCTACATCAGTGCAGTCTCAAGGAGGCTCACATAAAGTCGCCTCAAAACTTTGGTGTTTTGGGACCCCTCAGAAGGAATCTATTTTCAACAATTTACAACCACTGACTTGGTAGATACATTCATATTATGTAAATTGAAAGATAAGTAGGGACTTCCCAAAACTTATGAACTCAGTACTTCAGAAAAGTACATTTACTCAGTACCTTTACCACCTCTGGTTCCTTGACAGAGTCCCAAACAATAGATTAAATCTGCCTATATGTTAGAAGGTTAAGGATATTGAACAGAGGTTCATGTTTTTTCCGGGCAAACCTGCAGGGTGGTCTTTTCAGCAGGCAAACCACCATGAAAATTTAAATGCTGTAAAAGAAACTAAAAGCAACAAAAGTAGGCTAGCCTCTTCTTTATGAGCTGTTTTGCAAGTCATGTGTTTGATATCTGATGTGTTTTTGTAGATACTTGTTAATGCAAGACATATTATTGAATAAATATTTGGTGTTTTCACTACATTTAAAAAACTAAAGTTTTATATTTTGTTCAATCATTTTTGTTGTGGGCTTATTTGGAACACATGTGGGCTTAAATGGTGCCACGGTACCATTTAAGCCCATGCCAGACTTTTGACTTTAATTATAAAATATCTTTATTTTATATGATAAAATATACACAAATAAATGAATGTATTTTCAAATGAGAGATTAATTTTACATTTTAACAGATTAATATGTTAATAAATGATGTCAGTATGTATGAAAATAACTGAACTATGATTTTGGTGGGCTTAATGGGTACCTTTACCCAACACACCTGCTTTTCAGAGGGGGAGACTGAGCATATTGAAATCCAAGGTTCATCAGCAGTTGGAAGCTGAGACCGTGCCATGCAGGATGAGCTCAACAAAAGTTTCTAAATTATCTATCCCAGGATACGTCCTATTCACAGACATTGATTTGGAGCAGGTGAGACACTCTGAGGGGCAACGACTTGGAACAGAGGGCACCATCACCCTTCTACTCTAAGGTTCAGTGTATGGTGTGATGAAGCAAGCTATGAAGCCTCCAAGAACTTTAGAGGTAAGTTCAAAAGTACACTAACATTTACTTTAGAAATTTCAAACTTTATTATTTTAGACAGCATTAGAGTTTAACATGTTGTGCCTTTTTGGGTGGGTTCTTTCAAACCAGTGGAACATGCGATTGCAGTTTTCCCAGCACTGCCATTGCTCATTCCATCCGGCACTACACCACCAAAGAAGCTGGGCTAGAGCAGCAAGGCCATGTTCTAACGGTGAGTATTTTATGCAGTGACATTACAGGGTTTCCCCCAGAAAATGTGTTAGTTAAGGCAGTCGGGTTCGGTTTGTCTACGGGGGGGTGCAAAACAATTTTCGAAATGCGCATCGGTGATCGTGTTCACTGTTTATCGCTGCGCACTTGACAGAGCGTGATTACATTAAAATACCAGCAGATGGCGCTGGTCGGACACATATCACACGTTACATTTACTTTTTTGGGACTGCTCAGTTACGGCGGATATCGGCTCTTCTTGTCTGGGCGGCCGCCTTGACAACGAAATGCTCCGGGAAACCCTGCATTAAAAGCTTTCCACCCTATTACAATGTTTGAATAACCATTCAAATTTGGCGTAACTCTTGCCAAAATGAAACCTAATGTCTTTTTTTGAATGTACTTGAGTCAAACTTTCGCTTAAAAGCATAATTAGGACGGAAACGCCACTTTTATGATTTTTCTTATTTTTGGTTTTGGTCAAATCGCCTTTAGAACAGGAGGGATAGGGGTACTACTATGACGGCATCAAAATCGCTATTTTTAAAACACTAAGAAGGCTTGACACAACATGAAACTTTGCTCGATGTATCACCAGGGGCTGTACACATGAACTTGAGCATTGAGAACATTGTTTGTGTACACAGAATACACTAAAAAGAAAGGTTTTGTTCAACTCACCTCATTTCTGCTCTCTGACATTTTCCCAGTCAAAAAGTGTTGATCTTTTAAAAAAGCAATTTTAAATCAAGCAAACAATTGTTCATTGTGACATTCATTAATTATTTTTTGAAGAAGCCAAAAATGATTGCATACCCTTGATTCTCATGGGTATAAAAGGCATGATGGTTCAAACTGTGATGTGAAACATTACTACAGTACTGAATTAAACATATTACTTGTTTTCTGCTGTTTCCTAATATTCTACATTGACTTTTGTTATCTAGCAATCAGAAGATCCCAATGCCTTCCCAGTGACAACATTTGAAAAAGACTTGTAGTACGAGGGGCCTCTTTACCTCATGGCCTTCACTTGACCTACTGTATCCTGTCTATTGCCACACTTTTGTCTGTTGCAAACCAAGGTGCAGGGAGATGACATACCCATTCATATAAGAAAGCCATGTCTGAATGGCAAGCGTTCATCGAGTAAGTCGATAATCCCATGTGGTGTTTGTTGAAACATGTAGGTCACTTTTCATTACTGAGCATCATTGAAATTGAGATGTCATTTGAAATGGAGAGATGGTATGTGCATTGTTACTGTTTAGACTAATTATACTAGAGGATTTGTTTTCTTTTGCTCTACATTTTTGGTGTATTGGCAGTAAGGAACAGTGTGCATTTCTTGGAAAAATAAACTTGTTACAGCCTTTTTTTTTATCAGAGGTGTATGTTCTGATATGCCCTGGAATAAAGACTTTTCTACTAATTTCAAGAATTCTTGGCAAGTAAAAATTGCTTACCCCATTGGCAGAGTTATTTGCTTGATACAGGACAATTTGACCAGATTTAAGATTATTTACATTTTTCAAGAAGGGCATTTTTTGCAGTAACTATTTTGATAAGCAACAAGTAATCTTTGTTTTTGCTAGAATAAATAATTGTAGACATTGGTCATTGTGTACTTGATTTTTTGTGTAAACACCTTCTCATTTCAAGACAGAAAGCTAATGATAACTACTCTTTAATTAAGAGGTATCATCTTGTTTAGTAGCTCTAGATTTAAGATATGTTCACTATAATTCAGAAAGAAACAAACATTGAAAGAAGAATTGATAAGCTAGTTTTAAGCTTGACTTAATAAGAGTGCCTGGATTGAGTGTTTTAACACTTATTTCAAGTGATTACTCACTTTTCTAGAGCCTAGATATTTTCTCTTATTTCAAGAAATCTTACCAAGTGTAATTATCTTACCCCACTGGCAGATAAATTCACTTGTTTATAGTCTGAATCTTCTCAATTAAAGTTTTTTTTCTTATATTTAGATAGTAAATTTTTGCAGTGTGTCTCCTTATCTAGTTTTAATTGCTGCTGTTGTTTTATATTACTGTGTTAGAGGATGCAACTGTAAAAAAGAACCTAGTCTCAGCATTGTTGCCCTTTATTATAGAAAAGGTTACTAAAATAATAAAACCACCTAACCAATTTACATTTGAATCATTTAGTCGATGCTCTTATCCAGAGCAACTAACAGTGAATACAGGGACACCGCCCTGGAGCAAGTTATGGGGATGTGCCTTGCTCAAGGACTCAATGAAATTTGGCACAGTCAGGAATCAAACCAACAACCTTCCGTCTACAAGTCTGACTCGCTACCCAGTGAACTTGTCCCCCAATTCATGAAATGTGGAAGACAAAAGTCACGTTTTAGATCAACACATTTTAACCACATTGTTCATTTCCTGATTTATATGACTAAGGTATTCATCGTCTAGGTCTTCCCCCTCTCTTCCTTTTAATAGTGGGGACAGCTTCTAGGTAATATCATTACGAGTTTGAGGTAAGATGTTCACAGAACCATCTGATAGGCAACACAGATAGTCATGCTGTATATCACAGATCCAGCAAGTTTTAGTCGCTGTGGAAACCGTGGGGAGATGCATTAGTGTTGTTCATAGTTAGATTCAGCTAGAAGTTAAAATGAAAAATAAATGTAATTATCCTCTTATCTGGATTAAGTAGACTTTTTTTCTTTATATCAATGTATCATTACTGTCATAATCATTCACACCAGACTGAATAAGTGATGTTGATTTGCCAGTGTTAATTGCTTTTTTATGCTAAATACTAGCACTATTTAAGTGCTATTTTAGATAGCATCTGCTTGTGTTGTCAGATTTTTCTGCACTTTAGGTTTGTTTTGACATGTATTTATTCTTTTAAATTTGACTGAAAACAAGTTCTCATTTGTACCAATGACCTGGCTAGGTCACAAAAAAATTACAGGAAACAAGGAAAGCAAGAAGAAAGCAACACAATCACACAAATCAAATGGTCAGTAATACAATTTTCTTCAAGTAAATGTCTAAAATGCCCTAATGGCACCAGTTCCTGTACATTCTACTGCATTAGAGTACATTCTAATGCATTCCATATGTGAGTGGCAAAGGAAAAAAAAAGCAGATCTACCCAATTTAGTGGAGATCTTAGGGATCTATAGTGATAGCCATCCATGAGCTGGGGTCTGGTAGCCAGCCCATCTGAGAGTTAAAAGTGAATTAATTAAAGGTGGTAGTTTGTGCAATAACTTTATAAACAAAAACAGCAAAATGTATTTCTCTATGAGATGTTAAATACAGTCATTGTAATTTCTGATAAAGGATGTAATGATGGGTACTGAACCCGTCTCTCATAATAAAATGAATGGCACAATATATTATATACAGCATCAAGAGTTTTTAACACAAGCTGAAGCATGTATATAGATGGTCTTCATAATCAACGACAGGTAAAAAATAGAGTCAATTATTGGTTTTCTATTATTTAGTGTCAAACAAGACTTGTTTCTATAAAAGAAACCCACTCTTTGTTTTTAACTAACTCATCGACATGCATTTTAAAGGAAAGCCTAGCATTTTAAAGGAAAGCCTATCATCAATTCATCAAGCCTAAAACCAGATATTTATAAACATGAACATAATCAGTGGGGCACCATCCAATGTGTAAATACATATATCATCATGTTTTGTATTTGGATCTGAGACCCAAAGAAAAAGAGCAAACAGTAAGAGTAATATCTCTGAGTAATATCAGAGTAACAGAGTGATATCTCTAAAACTGCATAGCGATGGATAACAAACCTTTGACGCACAGATGCCGTCCACAGCTCAGGTCAGTAAAGTCATTGGACCACATCTCAGGTGATGATCAGTTGAAGGTATACACAACATTATGTTGTAAATGACAGCATAACCCTTATTTTTGTGGAAAGTCATTTTCAATTTATGAACTTCTATTGTATTTCGGATTACAGTCAATAAGCCCCAGTGCACCAACCTCTTGTAGAAAACAAATGTATAGCTGTTTTAAAACTTATTTAAAGTTCCTGTTCACATTGACAGAACATTTTGCAGTTTTAAAGCTAGTGTAATGTACTGTACACATTCTATCAAGGGGCTGAAAATGGTCTTTGCAGTTTTTAAGTAAATTACATAAAACTCTTCACATTTTGCTATTTTATGAACCCTCTATCCACCAGTGGAGTCAAGGGCCCCTTGAAGGTTGGCTGTATGGGCTTGTGCCGTACCTACAGAAATATTTTCACCACGCTTTCACATTATGTGTAGATCAATTATTCTTTCCCCCTCTATTGTAACATGAGTACAGCTGGCTGGCAGTGGTTGGCATGAGGTAGGAAAAGGAAAGTCACACTGATGGCTTCTGTGGCATTACGTCACATGACCAGTGGTGGGTGGATGTTTCGTGGTTGACATTCTGACTTCAACAGCAAGCAATGTATTGCTGTGTGGTGGTGAGAAATTGCTCAGATTACAAGTCTGAATCCAGCTTTTAGCATATAGTAACAGGTGTGTGTGTGTGTTTCTGTGCCTACATTTGGAGGCCAGGCATGTGTAGCTGTGGGGTAAGGGGAGTAGTTGTATGAATGTGTGTACAGAAACAAGTGTAAGTGTTTTGTATTTGTAGGTTGATGCTTTTTTCAGGTAATAAACCATGTGTACCAGTGCTTTCTTCACTTGGTTGTTCTCCATCCTGTTGCTCTGCCTTGAAGCCAGAAAAGGTAAGGGGAGTATAATTGTAAATTATTTCGAATATTTTTTCATGATTATATATTTCTCAAGAAATTTGAGTTTGTAGGAGTTTATAAAACATCCTTTGAGATTTCTACTCAACTGAGCTTCATAACATAAAGCATCTGAAATTATGTTTAATACCGGCACTGTAACTTTTTTGAAAAATACAAAAATTGTGTTTTAGGACTAGTAGATATTAAGAACTAACATATTGAATCCAGGGATGGAAAACATCAAATTACATAATACAAAACATAAACAATAGTAGAAAAGCTAAATTTCACAATATCTAACTAGCAACGAATGCATATTATTGACAAATTTACAATGTGTATTTCTGGAAATGTTATATTTTTCCTGTATTACTCCTGTGTTCAATAACAACATACAGGTCCTACTCAAGAAATTAGCATATTGTGATAAAGTTCATTATTTTCCATAATGTAATAATAAAACTTAAACTTTCATATATTTTAGATTCATTGCACACCAAATGAAATATTTCAGGTCATTTATTGTTTTAATACTGATGATTTTGGCATACAGCTCATGAAAACCAAAAATTCTCTCAAAGAATTAGCATATCATGAAAAGGGTCTCTAAACAAGCTATTAACCTAATCATCTGAAACAACTAATTAACTCTAAATACCTGCAAAAGGTATTTCTGAGGCTTTTAAAAACCCCCAGCCTGTTTCATTACTCAAACCGCAATCATGGGTAAGACTGCCGACCTGACTGCTGTCCAGAAGGCCATCATTGACACCCTTAAGCAAGAGGGTAAGACAGAGAAAAAAAA
>JACXGM010001695.1:12288-52406 GCA_016801145.1 Umbra pygmaea
CTGAGGAAGATTGTGGAGAAGGACCGATTCCAGACCTTGGATGACCTGCGGAAGCAGTGGACTGAGTCTGGAGTACAAACATCCAGAGCCACCGTGCACAGGCGTGTGCAGGAAATGGGCTACAGGTGCCGCATTCCCCAGGTCAAGCCACTTTTGAACCAGAAACAGCGGCAGAAGCGCCTGACCTGGGCTACAGAGATGCAGTACAACAAAACAACAACAAATTTTGCATGTCATTCGGAAATCAAGGTGCCAGAGTCTGGAGGAAGACTGTGGAGAAGGAAATGCCAAAATGCCTGAAGTCCAATGTCAAGTACCCACAGTCTGTGATGGTCTGGGGTGCCATGTCAGCTGCTGGTGTTGGTCCACTGTGTTTTATCCTGGGCCTCCATCACACCTCAGCAGTGCCACAGGCTGATTGCCTCCATGCCACACCGCATTGAAGCAGTCATTTCTGCAAAAGGATTCCCGACCAAGTATTGAGTGAATAACTGAACATAATTATTTGAAGGTTGAATTTTTCTTCTTTTTTTTTGTATTACAAACACTTCTTTTATTGGTCAGATGAAATATGCTAATTCTTTGAGATAGGAATTTCTGGTTTTCATGAGCTGTATGCCAAAATCATCATTATTAACACAATAAATGACCTGAAATATTTCAGTTGGTGTGCAATGAATCTAAAATTTATGAAAGTTTAATTTTTATCATTACATTATGGAAAATAATGAACTTTATCACAATATGCTAATTTCTTGAGAAGGACCTGTACATATAAAAAGTAATTTAAAAACTGTTCTAACAGGACAAAGAAATAGAATGTTACATAGTGCAGCTTTAATATGGGAATATTCATTAGCACTATGTCAAAATCTTCTCATATATCAACATATTTCTCAGCCCAAAGATTTGATATAGCGCCATTTTTGTTACTGGTGAGATGCTCTCAATGCATTAAGCTAATTTATCTCCTTAATTTGAGTAAATAGATTTGAGAATAACGTTGTTTGTTTTATATGGAAGGCCACAGGTTTCTTTAGCTGGACAAGCCAAATGTGCTTTTCAGAACTGCAATGTGAGCTGCAGCTGAACTAATAAATATTTTCCAATCAAGGATAATAACAATAAACACAAAAGATACCCTACTCGTATCCTATCAAGGTTTTAATCTGAAAATACTTCATACATGTTACAATAGGATGTATCCTATTTTAAAAAATGTATTCAAACATTTGGAAATGCCAGAAAATTCTGCTCATTTCCCAACCATGCACAAACAAAACACTCTGTCCTCATGTTTTCCCTTCTCTACAAGAGCGAGGTAATATGAAAAGTACATATTCTGAAAAAAGAAAAAAATTCACGTCTTTCATATTTCTAAAGTTTCTGTAACATTCCCCTTCTCGCTCCATCCTGGAACATACCAGGACTTCTTACTTGTGTTTCTGTTATGTCCAATGTATGGCCCAGCATCAGTCTAGTCTTTTGTCTCCCCCTTTTGGTTTTAATCAGTTAGTGTTTTGTCAGCCCCATTCTTGTGTCCATGTTATTTAGGTTAATCATGTCAGCTGTGTGTAGTTTGTTCTTCCCTATATAATCTGTCTAGTTCCTTGTCTTAGTTGCTGGGTCATTAACTAGTTCTGGCTTAGAAGTGCTGCTGTCAATCCTCTGCCTGTATCATCTTTGGTCCTGTAAGTACCTGTAGTTTTGCCTGCTTAGGAAACCAGTTACGTTCTTGTCATCTATTGTATGTCTTTAACATATATAGTCTTTTTATGACAGAGTTTGCCCGTCCTTTGTTTTGTAGTCGCCACAGTATAGCGTATTTCTTAGTTTTCTTGCTTTTCCTTATCATTCAATAAATATCAAAACCATTTTTGTGTTGGAAGTACCTGTTTGTAACCTGCTTCTCATCTAAAATGTGACAGTTTCATTATCAAATTCTGAAATAGTTATACAAATTATATTAATTCAATACTCAATGTTAGTAGTGATGATGAAAATTATATATTCTGAATGGGGGAAAACAGACTACAATCCATGGATTTTTGTTTTAAAATAATTTATTTGAATGTTTTTGTAAATATTTTGATGCTCAATAATGCCAACACGATGTTAGTGGTGATGATTGAAATAAGGGCTGCAACTAACGATTCTTTTGATAATCGATTAATTGATTATTTCTTCGATGAATCGGGTAAACAGACCAACAAGAAATTCTTTAACTTTGTTTAAAAAATGTTATTCCAAATTGACAATTTTAACACAACAGACCTAAATACATACTATAAAACATGTGCAGAAGATATGCTAATTTCTTTAGTAATGTGCAACATATGGTATTTTTTACCTTGCTTAGATGGACCTGAGATGTTAAAATAATTGTGTCTACAAAACAATTATAGAAAAAGCTTTTATAGAACATAGTTATAAATAACCTTAGTTCTAAAACGAGATAGGCCTGTTGAATATAGTAGCTTTATGTATTTTACCTTTTTAAGCTTATTTTGACTTATTTACTGTTTTTGATTCAGAATGACTTTTATTTTGAAACAGACTTTGTAGTTTCTACTGTGCGCAACAGTAGTTGAAAACACAATTAAAGTAAATCACATAGTGAAACGTTTAATAAATTAGAATCCCCGAAGAGGTACAAGGTTAGCAATTGTTGTAAAACTGTAATCGTAAAATCTGGTTTGTGTTTTAAATTATTTTTTCACTATAACTCTTTCTGTTTGTTTACTTGAGCACTGTCGGTAGTGTTAACAAGCTAGCTAGGTTAACGTTAGCTCTACTGCATCTGTTCTACCGCAAACATTAATTTTTACAAATACAGTACATGCACTAAGCCCCGTTAAGAACCTTAAAGGCTAGGGATGGGCCGATACCACTTTTTATGGAACGAGTAAAAAGTACAGAGTATTTCATTTTGGGTACTTGCTGATACGAGTACCGATAGGAGTACTTTTAAGAACTATGCCAAATGTCACATTTATCAAGCTAAAATCTGCTATTTCTTAGATGTTGATCAGCCAATTGAAATATAGAAAAGTAAATATTCCTACATATCCAGAAGAACATAATTTACATTGCAGGTCAAGAATGTGTAATATTTATTAGATGTCAATGGTTTACGCCTCCTTCCCTAATTAAGTGAGAGAAAGTTGTTTGTAAACGCGAAGGCAATAGACGTGTGTTCGAATTTGCCCTAACTAAGCATTGCAGAAGTTTTGTGTAAGATGAGAATGTCTGAAGTGACTTTCTACAAAACAGGGATAATTACCTAATATTATTCTGTTAAGGTATTTTGTTTTATTATAATCGGTACATAATTAGCTGTACTATCAATGTAATCTATTGAACAATACATAAATAGGCTACATCGTATTTCTTTTAAGTTATATTTCTTAATGTCAGAACTCAGATATACCACTATTTTGATCACCCATAAGATTTGTAAACTACCGACATTCGTCTTTCCTCGCTGAAGCTACGTCTGGGGCGTTCCTCATGCCGTTTTCTACAGTTACAGTATGCACCAAATTGCATCCTTCATTCTTTCCTGTACTTAAAGGTACTGGTATCGGTATCGGCCCATCCCTAGTTAAGGCCCTGCTAGTAAAAATATATAAAAATCCATCAAACTCACCAAAGCTGCTCCTTATTTGAAAGCGAAGTCCTTTCTCATTTAAAAATACTTCTATGACGCGGTTGTACAGCACATCTTTGCGTTAAGTTTCTAATAAGATCTTGCCCAGTGCTGAGAGTCAATCCTGCCCAGTCCTATATTCGCCACCAAAGCTACTTCTTCACCTCCATCTGCCATTCTGCTAAAAGTAAAAAATCTAACAATCTAAAAATTGAAGGTTTAAAGAAATCAGAGAAGGGATACCTAAGCTGGGAGAGCTAAGCTAGTTGTTGTTCGGATGGCAAAGGTTTTTTTACTTTTTTTGCAGAACTATTGAACTGCCCCTCCTATCAGCAACAGAAACGATGCTGACGTAAGGAGAGGCCTGCAGAAACGCTTTACTTAGTCGAAGAACACACCCAACATGGTAAAGTTGTAATCTGATTGGTTAAAAATATGACAATCAACAACATGGTCCTGATGGGCTTCAACAGCAGACGGTATTCACTCGGAATTCTGAAGGCCCTGACCAACCCGGAGACAACACAGATGAAAAAATCTTATTGGATAAAAGCTTTCATTTATATGAGCTGCTCTAAAAGCAAGGCAACTAAAAAGAACATACTGTAGCAATGAAACCACCATATAGACTAATATAAATTAACTTTGTAAAATATATATTATAAAAAAATATATTAAAGAAGTACAAAAATACCTTTCTGATTATCTTTGGGCCAGCAGAGAAGGCCTTGCAGGCCCTGACGGCCCACCACTGGTACTAACTTACTCTGTTGCTGCGTCCCCTTCGTTTATCGCTCCAACCTGTTTTCTTTTCAAGTGCTTCCTCATTACGGTCGTGCTCCAGTGCCATTCCATTGATATTTCAGAGTTTGCACGTAAATCATTTTTGTAGAATTTAAAGTGAACTTTGCCATAATATCAAAGATTTCGGTCAGACAGTTTAAAATGCTTTTTCTTTAAGTGACGTAGCTCCACTACACAGCGAGCAGTAACATAGACCCAACGAATCGATAAAGAAATTTGTTGCCAACAATTTTAATAATCGATTTTTATCGATTTCATCGATTGGTTGTTGCAGCCCTAATTGAAATGTAGATTTGTAGCAGTTTTTTTATATTTTAAAAAGAATTTGGGCTAGAATGGTTGATGCTCAATAGCGCCACCACCAGTTATTGGTGATTATGAAAGTTATACATTCTGTACATTCTGAGTATGTATACAACAGGCGTTATGCTTGAATTGTTTTACATAAGTGATACATTTTATACAATTCAATCGCCCTTCCAAAAACGTGTTTATATAATAAAAAGTTTATATTCCGAGTCAAGACAGGATGCTATGGCTTTCCTGTTTTAAAAATTTCACATTTCAAAACATAAAATAGGGTAACAGTTGTAACACTAACTGGACGGGGCAGAAAAAAAGATGTAAATGGCTGCAACCCGATTTCTGAGATGGCAGGTTGTGAAAAACCCTTGAAAAGATGGTCGGTTATGCTCTGGGGCTGCTTTGCATATTCTGGCACAGGAAAACTACAGCGTGTAGAAGGCAAGATGGATTCATTGATGTATCAGGAAATCCCGGAAAAAATGTAATGCTGACTATATGGAAGATGAAGCTTGGGTGTAACACGAAGATGCTACAGTGGCCATCACATTCACCTGCCTTGAACACCATAGAATGTATTTGTTGGGATTTGAGGAATGCGGTTGCAGCACACAAACTCAAGAATATTACTGACCTGGAGGCCATTGCTTATTAGTCAGGAATGCTGCCAGAGGCTGGTGTCTGGCTATGCATCTTGTTTGCAGTGGGCTAAAGGGGGTTTATAACAGGCAGCAACAGTGAGAGATGTATTTATTGAAGGGGACTTTTAAAAGTAGTAGCTTAAACTGTTTGGGCACAGATATTGATATGATGACAGAGCTTTATAGGCTATCCATAATGTAGATTACAATTCATCCTCCTTTATGCATTCTAAAATATTTAATAAAATGAGGAACAGAAGAAATATTTTGAAAAACATGTAATTGTGTTGGTAATTATTCTCAATGACGTTTTTATTTTTTATTGAACCTTTATTTAAGCACGTTGAACAGTTTCTTGTTTGAAATGGTGACCTGGCCAAGATAAAGGGCCAAGATGCAGAAGATATAGAGTTAAACATGAATGCACAACATGAAGTACAGAATGTTAAAAAACAAGGACACAGTCTGTAGATCTTCAGATTAAACAAATTAAGGGATTGTACAGTTAGTGCAACAATTTTTTTAATTTAAATTTAATTTAAGTTTAATGGTGTGGCAATATACTATACAGTCCATGTGACAGGGTCTGGGAGAGGGGTAGATTTATGGTAGTACAAAGTGGCAGTGGAAAATAAAGCTAGAGTAGGTGACGTAATAATCAAGGCTATGTACAGGGGAGTGTGCAAAACTTACAAAGACAGCTGTGCAGTTGAGTGTGTAAAATGCGTTGATGGCCGAATAGAGCGGGTAGAGTCAGCATGTACAATGGTCTGTCAATAAATTTGATAATATAACTTTGAAGGTAGTTAAAGGGATGTAGATTCAAGCTTTAATGATTTCTGTAGTGCGTTCCAATCAATAGCAGCGGAAAACTGGAAGGAGAGGCGGCCGAAGGAGGTGCATTCTTTTGTGGCAATCAGAGAGATATACCTGTTTGAATGCAGATTAAGGTAGGGTGTAGCTCTGGAGATTAATGATTTTAGGTAGGGTGGGGTTTCGCCTTGTAGACACTAATAAATATCAGTGTGTTTGATGCAGGGTGTGTAGAGAAGTCCATCCGATTAGACTGTAGACATTGCAGTGATGGGTGTTATATATTGAGCATTGGGTACAAAACGGATGGCGATGTGAAACACAACATCTAATTTTCTAAGGAGGGAGTTTGATGCAGATTTGTAAATTATATCACCGAAGTCTAGTATTGAGAGGTTGGTCATTCTCACAAGGGCATGTTTGGCATGAAGAGAGGAGGCTTTATTACGGAATAGGAAATCAATCCTGGATTTAATTTTGGAGTGGAGCTGGTTGATGTGGGTCTGGAAGGAAAGTGAAGTCTAACCAGACCCCTTGGTATTTGTAGTTTCCTAGTTCGTGGGACATTGCAAAATTTACTTACTCCACTAAAATAAAATAGTGTCAGAGTTGGTAAAGTGGTCTAAGCTCCCGACTCCAGAGCATGCATGTCTCCCCCTACCTGTCTCCCTGCTTCCTCCTGGAGTGTCAATAATAAAATCTTTAGGAGTGCATTTTTTGTAGTGTACACTCCTTTTCCAAAAATGGAGCTAAATACATTAGTGTCATCAGCATAAGCAAAATGAAAAGCATGTAACTGAGTCACAGATGTATGGTTTACAATAAAGAACCCATAGCTAAATCATATGGTATAACTGTTCAATTTGTTCTTTATTATTTAGACTGAAATATTTTTTTAAACTAATTTACAGCAACAACATGGGAGCAGTTAGGGTTAGCTGCAGTTAGGGTTAATTGGCTTGCTCACAGAGACACAGTGCTCGAAGTGGAACGGTACTCACCGGTACACATTATCCGCATTTTTACATTTTACTGTTAAGCGTACCTGCACTTTTTCTTGCGTTCTGCTAATTCTCGCATGCAGCTGGTACTAAACCACTGACAGAGAAAGTGTCCGTGTCAGAGAGATTGATAATGATCCGAACATTACATAAACTACACTACCTAGAGGTTACCATGTGACTTTCTTCAGATCTCTTGACAAATCATGAACAGGCAAGATGCCTGCGGCTGCTGCCTGACCATAACAGATTCTTCACAGCTGAAAATCTAGCAAATAAAAAGAAGTGTCTTTTTGTAAGTCGTTATGTTAGCCTGGCTTCAGAAAGGTACTAGAAGATTGCGTGTGCCAGAGCCAGACACGTAAACAGGTCCAAATCCAACCAGGAACATTGGGTATGATTAATGAGCTTCAAACTAATGTTAATTAAAACACTTCACAGTCTCCCGATGTCTTAGAGCATCAAGCGCAATTACCTCATCAAATCGATTTTCTTATCGAACCGTACACACTGCAAAATCAGATTTTTAAGAAAGTAAAAAAGCCTTATTTCTAAAAAAAAATTCCTATTTTAGGTCGAAAAAGAATCTTGCCAAGCATCTTTCACAAGACAAATAGTCTTATTTTGAGAAAATATACCTAACTTTTTCTTAATAAGATTTACCAACTAATTTCAAGCTCAATTTAACTAGTACAAAGGTGTGGACATATTTTGCTAATTATCCCAGCAAAGGAACAAGCTTATCTTCCTTATTTTAAGATTGAGACCGCGTGCACACTTTCTCAATTTTAGAATCTTATGAAATGACAGCAATGTATTTATTTTTATTATGAACATGACAAATGTGAAAATACAATTTAAACATAATGCACATTAAATCATATTTGAGCTGATTTCAACCATTGTGGAGAAGATATTTTGTTTATTTGTTCTGTGCACCTATGTGACTGGCCTCTCACTCCGGTACAGTAGGTGGCAGTATATGTACCTTTCAGGTGGTTGCGATCTGCCAGTAAAACTAAATAAGCGGAAGCTTTGCCCCAGTTTTTCTCCAGTCTGAAAGAACATTCGAGTAATGAATGGACTAGGCAGAGTTGCCATTTCTAACATTAGGGGTAAGTAACACTTCATATTAAAGTGTTATTAAGTAAATAAACAACTTTATTTATGTTGGGTTTTTCAATGACCTTTTTCGAGGTTTAAGTTAGCTGTCTGTAACTTTAGCCATTAGCTAACTTACCTAGCTAGCCAGCCAGATAGGGAACATTCACGCCTTGCATTAACACAATCTCAAACATTTGCTAGCAAGGGCAAACAGCTATTTAGCAGTGTTTAACCTTTAGCTAGCTACAAGCAGATTTGGGTATTTTACTTTTTACAAATGTAAAAGTAACTTTTAAAAAGTAATTTGATTACTGTAATCCGATTATGTTTACAATTGTAAAAGTAACATCCCTAACTCTGGCTACAAATGAGCCTAAAAGTAAAAAAAAAAGGAAGATGTCACCTTGCCATGCAGGATGAGCCTAGCACTTCAAATGTTTCTAAATTATCCATCCCAAGATGGGAGCGGCAATGACTTGGAACAGAGAGCACCATCACCCTGTTACTCTTAAGGTTCAGTGTTATGGTGTGATGAAGTAAGCTATGAAGCCTCCAAGAACTTTAGAGGTAAGTTCACAAGTACAATAACATTCAATTTAGAAATTCCAAACTTTAACATTTTAGACAGCATTAAAGCTGTCTAGAGTTTAACATGTTGTACCTTTTTTGGGGGATTCTTTCAAACCAGTGGTTTTCCCAGCACTGCCATTGCTCATCCCATCCGGCACTGCACCACCAAAGAAGCTGGGCTCGAGCAGCAAGGCCATGTTCTTACGGTGAGTATTTTAGGCAGTGACATTAAAAGCTTTCCACACTATTACAATGTTTGAATGACCATCGCTTTCATACACATAACAACCAAGGGTCTACAATAACTTCAACTCTTTAAAGCAATTTAAATTCAAGCAAATTTGTTCAATGTGACATTAATTTCATATTTTTTGAAGAAGCCAAAAATGATTGCATACCCTTAATACTCATGGGTATGAAAGGCATGTTGGTTCAAACTGTGATATGTGAAACATTACTACAGTGCTGAATGAAAGTTATTTGTTCAGCTGTTTCCTAATATTCTACATTAACTACTTTGGTATCTAGCCCTCAGAAGATCCCAATGCCTTCCTCCACTGATGTACACTTTCCAGTCCATTCTTGCTTGTTAGACAAGACAACTGCATGGTTGAAATTGGCACAACTCCAGTGACAACATTTGAAAAAGATTTGTAGTACGAGGGGCCTCTTTACCTCATTGCCTTCACTTGACCTACTGAATCCTAAGTCTATTGCCACACTTGTCTGTTGCAAACCAAGGTGATGGGAGATGAGATACGTGATGTAATCCATTTGTTTAAGAAAGCCATGTCAGAATGGCAAGCGTTCATCGAGTAAGTAGATAATCTCATATGGTGTTTGTTGAAACATTTAGCTCACATTTCATTACTGAACATCACTGAAATGAAAATGTAATTTGAAATGGAGAGATGGTATGTGCATTGTTCAGGGATGTAAACGGCGCGCTTTTTGGCGCCTCCTGCTTTTTTCACGTCCGTTTAGGTGACTTGTGTGAATCATGAGGATCCGAAGAGTTTTTTGTGGGGTGGGGGGGGGTCTGAGAGGGTCTGATTATAATTTCACCAACAGTAATTCTGGATTGCCTCCACCAAACATGTAAATAGGAAATTCATAAATAGGAAATACGCAAATCAGAACACTGAGCGCCAAAACAGCAGTATGCGCGCAAGCATGAACCACTAGTGTTTCTTGCTGCATATCATTTACTGTCTATGGTGTCTGCCAGACTGCCACTGCAAAAAATTCCTCCCTGAGACCAGAGTTCAGCGTTGCGCCTACCATTTTACTGGCAACTGGTGAGATCAATGGAGGTTAGGAGCTTTTTGGTTTATAATGTTATATAATCTACTAGTCACATAATTTATTAAACATTTCAACTAGGCCTAGATGTTCGTTGGCACGTCATACATTTTAATATTACATTCCTGACTTGGCTACCGCCAACTATCTTGTACAGTAATATTAAAGTATAGCCTACCCTACGCTACCGTTTTACCAATGTTTTTGTTAATGCTAGATTAGGGTTTGTGCTAGTTTGAGACTAGCAGCTTGCTGACCTGGTACCGCTCTTACTCCAAAAGCTTCTCTCTCCGTAATGTGTCGGTAGTCCTAGCGTTTTCACTGATGCCACCGGGAAGCATTTAAATTAAAGTAATTAAGTGACAAACCGCATTATTTCCAAATGGTGCATAGCCCTACCTACTTACTATGGTTAAGATCTAGAAAGACTGCCCTTGACTTTGCTTGCTGTTGGTTAGCTAGCATTGCGTCAACATTACTTCGGATAACTTTTTACTTCATATCCGTGTCTTCGATTTTCTCATAGTAACGTTTAGTTATTGCGATCCCACGTTACCATATCTTAAGCTATGAAAGTTGAGAAACTGGTGAGTGGGCTTAGCTGATCAACAGCCAGTTTTGCTATTTTTAAGGACGTCCTTTTTATCATTTAAATTGACGCAAATAGACTGCTGAAGAATTTTTAAGTAGGCTAGCGCAGGGCAATGCCACTGATGGACCCATAAACATTGTACATTTAATGGTAAGGATGGGCCGATACTGTGCCGGCCCGAGCCTTTTGGGGGCCCTAAGCAGAATTTGATTTGGGGGCCCCATACTACCATGCGGAGTCACCTGTGCACTCGATTGCCGCTTAGTTCGCTTATGCCTGGGGCCGTAGCCTACATAGTATTTCATTTTGGGTAGCCTACTTGCCGATACGAGTACCGATAGGAGTACTTTTAAGAACTATGCGAAATATCAAATTTATCAAACTAAAATATGCTATTTCTTAGATGTCGATCAGCCAATTCAAATATAGAAAAGTAAATTCCTACATATCCAGAAGAACATAATTTACATTGCAGGTAAAGAATGTGTAATATCTATTACAGATGTCAATGGTTTATGTCTCCTTCCCTAATTAGCTAAAGTGAGAGAAACACGTTTGTAAATGCGATAGCAATAGCCGTTTGTTCGAATTTTCATTGCAGAGGTTTTATGTAAGATGAATGTCTGTTTGAAATGACTTTCTCCAAAACAGGGATAATGACCTAATCATATATTATTCTGTTAAGGTATCTGATTGTTTTATTATGAATCTGTACACAATTATTAGGGCTGTAACGATACACCAAATTCACGATTCGGTTCGTATCACGATTTTTGACCCACGGTTCGATACAAACCTCGATTCCTGTTTTTTTTTGGGGGGGGGGGTGAGAGAAAAAGATTTTTAGTAAATAACATTTAAAAAAACCTGTATAAACTGACCAAAGTACAATATTAACTATGGTATATTGTTAATAATTAGCAAAGTAAAATAAATTAACAGCCAAAGCTATAACACTTATGGTGTCTTTGTAACAAAATACTCGCGACCAGCAGTTCAAACTAATTTGAAGAAACTCAACAAAGCCTGGCTGTTCAGTCGGTAGAAAAAATTGTTCAAAAGTAATACATGGCTCCACACTGTATGCGCTGCGTGAATGAAACAGAATGAGAACATAGAGATTAACTGCTCAATGAGTGGGTTGTTATTTTTCGTTTCTTTGATGTACTGAGAGATGCGCGATTTAATACTGATCACAAGAAATATGTTTCAGTAAACAAAGCTGCAAGGATACAAATAAAAGATCATAAACAATACTCACCAACAGACAAAGCTTATAAGGTAACTAACGAATAAATTAGCTGCGTTGCTGTGAGGTAAACACATGGAGCTGCCACAATCACCTGCTATTACTATAATCTCCCAGCAGTTGCTAACTAAATGTTTCTCAGAGAAAGCGTTTATTCTTTCGACAAAATACAATTGAACAAAAATAGCATGGATGTCGATTTTTTTGAGACATTTTTAGACCTTAAATTTTGGAAAACAAAAATAAGATTATTTAAGTCTTTTTAATGATCTGCGGACACGTTATTCAACTAGCTCAACTTTTGCAGGTAGGTGTCACATGAATGATTGGAAAGGTAGTCAGATGACACGTAATTGGAGGATGCTTACAGGTAAAATTAAATAATTTATCCTCAACTAGTTTTGTGGTGTAGGTCTACGTATTTTATAATGTTCACTTCAAATAATACTAATTGTAATTTAAAGATGTGGTTGCATTAGATCTGGACAGGAAGGATAACTCAGAGTTGGAAGGGGTGTGTCTGCCTTCTCAGACCGCGACACAGGTTTGTGGGTCTGAGTGTCGCGATTTCGGTTTCATAACACATCATTACAGCCCTAACAATTATAGCTGTATATCACCTGTAATCTATTGAACAAAATATAAATAGGCTACATCGTATTTCCTACAACGTTAGTATGTCAGAACTCAGAAATACCACTTTTGTTCACCCAGAAGTGTTGCAAACTACCGATATTTGTCTTTCCTTCCTAAAGGTAGCTTTCAGAGGCTAGGTCCGGGGCATTCCTCATGCCGTTTTGTACAGTTACAGTATGCACCGAATAGCCTAATAACTTGCATCCTTCGTTCGTTCCTGTAGCCTACTTAAATTTGCACATTTCCTCCTTGAGGATTCTAATATTTTTTACCTATAATTTTACAAATATTAGGCTACATGAAAATAACAATGAGAAACTATTTTGTATTTCGCAATTTGAACTCTATTGGACAACTGCTGAGAAATTGTTTTTTAATAGATTGCTAAGACATGTGACCAAGTGGGCGGCAACGTCATCAAAACGCAAAGAATTAGGGGTATGTTTGGCCAGTTTATATGGGCTGGTATAGAAGGCTAGGGTTCTGGCATGAAAATAATGAAAACTTAGCGTGAAAAAAAGCATCCTACAAAATGCAGCGGGCTAAAACAAAAATTTTCGGACCATACCACCTAAAACTAAATCCTAACGCAAAGAAGAGAGATGACGAGAAAATAAAGGGAATGAAATGACTGGATCCTTACCAGCATAGCTACTGGTCAAGGGCCGGCGGGACGTCAACATGTTGGCTGTTGCCCAACTTCCAGCACCCATATATACAACTACATGATATTCAGTGCTAGTCAAGGTTCGAATTACTTGGGAGCTCACATGAAAGCAGTAAAATCATACACCTGTGGGGGTCTCTAAAAATCATCAGCACCTATATTTAGATCACAAAAAATTCACTTTTTCCTTTAATATATATCAGAACATTTATATTAATAAACAGTGTAAAAGAAACATGTTTTCCAAAAGAACACATTAGGTTTATGCTACTGCTGAGCGCACATCGTAATAAGTGTGTTTTTGATCATGATATACATCGGTTGCTGGTTGTTGTAAAGTCAAATGTTATTTAAATACCAAAGAATACCAAACCACTTAGAAGAGCCCATTCTTTGCCACGAGGACAACAAAATCATACCATCAGTATAGCAACAGGGTTTGTAATTATTTTTGTTTCTCTACTCCTGTATTAATAAACGTTGAACTCAAATGAATGAAGTCCAATGTTAGGCTATTTATTTATCTACACATGCCGCGCCTACTTAAGCTACTTTTTTTAAGAGACCCCCACAAAGATGAAGTCATAATTTGAGCCCTGGTGTTGATGCATACACACAAAGTTTTCAGTAACTTCCAGTCGCTGCAGCAGAGCTGGAGATTGTAAATGTGGGGAAGAAAACTTGTCCGTTCAAAGGAATGCTAATGTTTTAAAGAGCAACTTGCAGGGTAAATTGATATCTGAATTAATAGTTAATGTTTTGGGAAGTAGTCTTTTAAAAACACGTAAGAATTTCTATGTTACACAAAACATAAGGCAGGATTTTGATGAAAATGTGCCCATAAAAACCCAGGCTCCGCCCGGCTAGCAACACGTCATATGACGTAGGCAGAGGCAAACACGAGCTGTGCTTTGCTCTCTCATTGCGTTTGTCGATGTAGCAGTGGTGAGAGACTGTGCGAGATATAAAGTTTTACAGTAGCCGTAATCGTATCAGCTTAGTTTCACTTTCATTTTTTTTATTGACAAATGCAAAATACAAAGAGTTAGGTATCCATTAATAGCACATGAACATCAAATGTACAGAATTATGCAGGTTAAAAGGGTAAATAAATAAAAGACATACAAAGCAATACAAACAATAAATAAATGGACAAAGTGTTAAAAAAAAATAATAATAAAAAAGGTAAACGAACACACAAACTAACAGTTAGACAGAGGTTTCATGGAAAAGACTGTACAGTATCCATAATTTTAGTACATTTTTTGTTATTCAACGAGCTCATTGATTTCAGTAGAGAATTAAACTCTATGAGAAAAGGTACAAAATTAGGAGTAGAAATTGAAAATTTCTGCTTGTGGATATAAACTTTGGCATACAGAATGAAATTGATTAAATACTCAAGAGCCCTATTTCCTGAGTTATCATAGTAACAAATGATATCCTCAAGATTAAATGAGTACACAACATTGGTGGGTTCAAAGAAGTAAGATTCCAAATCTGACCGAAATCTTTTGGACATTAAAAAAAAAGGTGAGAGTTTCAAAATTACAGAATGTACAGGAGGAGTCAATGTCAGAGAATTTACCAACAAGGTGATTAGTAGGGTATATGTTATGTAAAATTGAGGTGTACTTCCTTAGCTTTGTTAGAAACACAGTACTTATATGGTAGAAGCCAAGCCCTTCTCCAGCTTATGTCCTCAATCTTAGACCTCCACAAAAATTTGCCCCTTGGCACAACGGTATTCTTTCTCTGAAAAATTTGGCAAATATGCTTATTGTTACACGTTGTGGGTTAGTTAAATTCCATCCAATGCTAGTTAGGGTTGAGATATATTGTGTGCACCATAACTTAAGTAACTTTTTATGAGTACAATTAAACCATTTGGGATTGCACGAGTTAAAGAGTTAAATTCTCTGAAAGGAATTGGAAAACTGGTTACATTAATAAACTGTTCATAAAATAGCATATCACCAGATTCATCAAAAAGAATAAGAATGTGATTTAAATCTCTTTGAAACCATTTAGGAAAAAATAAAGATTTGTTCATAACAAGTACGTTACAATTGTTCCATAGGAAAGTTCTGTGCGGTGAAAAGTTGTGGACAAAAGCAAATTTCCAAGCTAGAAGGGCTTGCTGATGAAATTTTGATAAATTAATTGGCAATTTGTTTGGCAGAAAATTACATTTTAAAATAAAAGACCTCCAATTTTGTTAAAGATATGATTAGGGATAAAATACCAAATTGATTCAGGGTTTTTAAGACATATTTTTGACCAATTAATTTTAAATGTGTCGACAAAATCGAGGACTTCAAGGCCTCCTTCTGCTTTACTACTGGAAAGTAAATTTTCCTTCAGTTTCTGTGATTTATTTTTCCAAATAAAATCTAGAAAAATTAGATTAACATTAGTGGCTGTTGAATCACTTACAAACAATGACTGAGAGAGGCCCTCTGCTTTAGAGAGGAGAACTCTGCCCAAAATAGACATATCCCTTTGAAGCCAGCTGTTGAACATTTTTTTTGTCTTCTTGAGTCTACTTCAAAAGTTTAGGTGTTGTCTAGCTATAAGATTTCTAGTTAGAAAAATACCCAGATACTTAACAGACTCCTTAACTGGGATATTACCAAGTACAGAATCATCACAACCATGGAGAGATAAAATTTCACATTTAGACATTCAATCGTAAACCAGAAGCCATAGAGAATTGGTCTCAAGTGGATAGAGTTAGATATTTGATTCTTGTTCTTTAAAAAAATCGTAGTGTCATCTGCTAATTGAGAGATTTTTAACTCCTTGCCAAATAATGTGATTCCTTCAAGCTTTCTATCAGATGTAACTTTAAGTGACAGTAGTTCTGTGACTAAAATAAATAAGAAGGGAGATTAAGAAGGATCCCTGCCTGACCCCTCTATTATTCTGAAATCTTTTAGAAGTATTGAGATTAATTATAACCGAACTATTAATATCTCTATAAAACATAGTGATAATGTCTACAAATTTATTGCCAAATCCAAACGCCTTAAGGGACTGTAAAATAAACTTGTGTTCAATTGTGTCGAAGGCTTTATAAAAGTCTAGAAACAAAATCAGAGCCTCAGACTTAACTGCATCTGCATAGTCCAACAAATCTAAGATCAGTCTGATATTACAACTAATATGTAGATTTTTCATAAAACCTGTTTGGGTTTCAGCTACAATAGAGTCTAGCCCTTTCTTCAATCTGTTTGCGTAAACTAAAGCCAATATTTTATAATCTATTGTTAAAAGAGTGATGGGACGCCAATTATCAATTAAGGGTCTTTTTCAGGTTTGGGGATGAGAGAAATAATGCCTTGTTTCATTGTAGCTGTCATCTCCTTGTGACTGATGCATTCTCTGTAGACACATAATAAAGTGTTGTGAAGAAGTTCCCAGAAGTGTACATAAAATTCAACAGGCAGGCCATCAATACCTGTAGATTTGCCCTTCTTCATTAAAATAAGTGCATCTTTCATTTCATTAACCCATTGGTGCCGTCTCCCGCCGGCTGCTGCGCGACGCAGCATTTTGTATTTGTCATCCTTTTTATGGCGCGTGAAGCATATAACATACTGTCATTGGTTCAAATAAACATGCGATGGGTCTTGTTGATTTTTTTAAAGACGACGTGACCATCTAAACGTACCGTGGTTTGCTAAAAATAACGTCAATCAATTAGAAATACATGTGCGTTAATTTTTGAAAATAAACTAGTACGACAGAGGATTTTGACAGCGAGGGCAGTGACATTGAGTTTGAAGATATTGCTGCGTTCGTTTATTCTCAATAAGATATTGCTGCGTTCGTTTATTTTCAATAACCTATTGCTGCGTTTGTTTATATGGGAGGAGTTTGATAGGGAGGAGGTGGTAGAGGATGTTGGGACACAGAAGGAGAGGAGGAGGATGGATTTCACGGATTCCAGGTAGACTGGAGAACATTGAATAAATACAATAATAAATAGTAATACAATAATGGCATAATGAATAAATAACAAATATAAATACATGTGTGTCAGTCAGTCAGTCAGTGTGTCTTTGTGTCTGTCTGTGTGAGGATAAAGCTGTTCAACAGCCAAAGAGGAGAGATGTGAGCCATGGAGCTCAGAGACTATGACTGTTCCCAGTTCAACCTCAGGACTTTCCCCACCTTTATATCATAACAAGATGCCTTGTTCAGTGTGTTGGCATGTTTAAAATGTGATTTCATATATTTTATATAATTGATTTATTTCTTTTTTATTCTCCATCTGATTTTGAGAATTTTTTAAAAATGTGTTGGTATGTTAGTGCTAAGAGAGGATGATATAATAAAACCTGTGATTCCTACCTTTAAAATGAATTTTATTTCATGTTTCTATGTGCTACAGAGGCATAGATATTAAGGTTTTGGTAGACGTGGACAATTCTTAGTATTTTTTCAGAAAACCCTCAGGAGATAAGGATGTTCATCCTAGAATACCATAGGTTTTTATAGGCGTTTTTAGCAGGCGTTTTAGGAGTAAATGGGTTAACACTAGAACCGCCAGGCCTTCCAAACTAACTATAACCGCCAACCGCTGACGCCCATCAGCGTCATTAGCATATGAATCACCCTAATTAAAAACCGCTCTCTCCTCCGCAGCCTCCAGCGAAGCCATCACTGCATCCAGCGATCAAGAGCATCTCCTCTGTGTTTTTATAGGCCTACGTAAAACTGTCTCAAAACAGATTAATTACATGGAGATTTTTGTTGTTTTTTATGGTATTATATTGCCTTTATAGAATGACGATTCTTTAGTCTAGAATGAAAATCCACCACATGTACTTACTTCATAGATAAACCAGCTAATACTTTTAATACGATTTTCAACTATCAAGCAAGCATTGCATTGCATAACGGCACCTGTAAAAACCGGTTAATTTCAATTCAAACCCACTTCAGGTAAATATATATTGAAATATGTACAGCTGTTGAAAAAGCGAAGCTCGATTGAAGACCTGTAGCTATTTTTTTCCTTTTCAAGTATATTTTGTTCTGCATGGTCAAACAGAACAAAATACAATTTCTTATTTACAGCAACGACTGGGAGCAATTAGGATAAAGTGTCTTGCCCAAGGACACAACATTTGGCTCAGTCTGGGATTTTATTTGTAGCTACCTTTATATTAGAAACAATATTGAAAAAGTGTAGAATTGAATATGCAGTAATTACGGAATGACATAGACGACTATACTCATGGCCTATAATGTTGTTTGATAATTTATATTAAACTACAAAGTTTAGTGCATTTTAGTGCATCTGCTTGCCTCAACAACTGTTTGCGCTGCCTGTTTTGCTGCCTCTTTCGCGGTGGTCTTGCAACCTAAATAATTATGAAAGTAGCTTATATCCATACACGAAAAATCTAAATACAACTGTAGTATCCATTTTCCACTAGAAATTCAAATGTTTTAAACTTTAGAGACAAAACTTTCTTTATGCCAGTTTCTGCTGTCAAGGAAGATGAACTTTGGCCAATATTTCTGCTTTTTCCTGGGCGTGCCTTCTGCCGTATTCTGCAGCTACACCAGTGTTCTGTCCGGGGCATTCCTGTGGAGTCGCTAGTAATCTCAATGAATTGGTCGTCTTCTGTAGGGGATTATTGCGTATGAGCAGTAGACAGTGTTACTTTCAAAAAACGTCCAATCTATAACTACTATCAGACCGGACCTTGCGGCCGCGAAACAGGGACAGTTTTTACAAATCCCTCTGCACTTCCATTTATGTAATGCGTTATGCAAACTAAGCACAAACGAAACCCCCACACAAGGAATGTTGTATAGGTGATCATACAATAAAATATTAATTTTTTTGCTGTAAAGATTTTAAGAGATGAGGTAGGCCTCTACAACATTATTTGGCCCATTTTAGCTGACTTCCACCTATGTGAGAAGCAGAGATCAGGGATGTAGGTGTAAAATAATCAGTGAAAATTCGGAAACACAAGATAGCCAGTTATTTTATATATTAGCCTACATTTTAATGCAAAGCCTAAAGACTGGTTTATTCCATCAACATTCCAGGCAACCGTGATACTTAGCCTATTTTCCAATTTTTTTTATCCTTTGAATTTAAGTAGCCTATAGGAAATGTTAAATTTGAATCTGTCTGCTTCTGGCAGGAAACTGAAACATATAATAGGCTACAGAGAGTAAATCTGCTTATAATGTCATTATATCATTACTATGAAAAAATAAACATTTTGAGAATAATTAATGACTCAGGAGTCACTGAATGACTGAGGATTTTATTTGTAGCTACCTTATATTAGAAACAAAATTGAAAAAGTGTAGAGTTGAATATGCAGTAATTATGGAATGACATATACACGACTATACTCATGGCCTATAATGTTGTTTGATAATTTATATTAAACTACAAAGTTTAGTGCATTTTAGTGCATCTGCTCGCCTCAACAACAACTGTTTGCGCTGCCTGTTTTGCTGCCTCTATTGCGGTGGTCTTGCAACCTAAATAATTATGAAAGTAGCCTACATCCATACACGAAAAATCTAACTACAACTATAGTATCCATTTTCCACTAGAAATTCAAATGTTTTAAACTTTAGAGACAAAACTTTCTTTATGCCAGTTTCTGCTGTCAAGGAAGATGAACTTTGGCCATTATTTCTGCTCGTTCCGGGGCGTTCCTTCTGCCGTATTCCGCAGCTACACCAGCATTCTGTCCGGGGAATTCCTGTGGAGTCGCTAGTCATCTCAATGAATTGGTCGTCTTCTGCAGGGGATTATTGTGTATCAGCAGTAGACAGTGTTACTTTATAAAAAAACATCCAATATATAACTACTATTAGGGTAAAGTGTCTTGCCCAAGGACACAATGACATTTGGCTCAGTAGGTAATTGAACTGGCAACCTTCTGACTACATGTCTGACTTCCTACCCGCTGAGCCATCTGTGCTAGTCATCTCAGTGAATTGGTCCTCTTCTGTAGAGGATTATTGCGTATGAGCAGTAGACTGTGTAATGCAGCTATAAGTGCTATACTTTATAAAAGTCAATATAGAAAAAGAGTAGAGTTGGAGAATATGCAGTAATTACCGAATAAAATATGGAAGACTATAAGGTTGTTTGATGTTTTATATTAAATTACAAAGTTTAGTGCAACTCTTTGCACTGACTAGATGTAGACTTGAAGCGTGTTTACAGACATTTACTCTTTTATGTAGTTTTCATATTCATATAACTTCACGGGCATCCAATAGTTCTTTCATAAATCCCCCTGCCCTTTCATTTATGTCAGGCGTTATGCGAACTGAGCACATATTTTTTCAGTGTAATAGGCTATATCCGACATGGAGAATTACGTGTAAATGCAGTGACATTTGGCCAATTGTGATTTTAAAACTTAAGGATTATGGTAGCAATGGAAACAACAAATAGCCTACTTATAATACAAATATTATTCAATTATTTATTTTGCTACAACATAAGTGTAGCCTATGTAAAATGTTGAATTATGAGAAGCAGCGTTTTGTTGAAAAATAATCGGCGACAATTCTAAAACACATGATAGCCAGTAACTTTAGTTATTACATTATATTCCAAAGACTAAAGTTAAAAGTATTTTACGACATGATAGACATTATTTATTTAATTCTCAGCCAGGGTGAGAAAAAAATAAACATTTGAGAATAATGAATGACACAACCTTAAAGTATTTTTCATTTTGATTTTATGTTTACATTATATTATTAATAATAATAATAATAATAATTTATAATAATAAACCTTTATTTATATAGCTCATTTCATACAAGGAATGCAGCTCAAAGTGCTATACATCAATAAAAGTCAACATAGAAAAAGTGTAGAGTTGGAGAATATGCAGTAATTACAGAATGAAATATGGAAGACCTATAATCATGGCCTATAATGTTGTTTGATCATTTATATTTAATTACAAAGTTTAGTGCATTTTAGTGCATCTGCTCGACTCAAACAACTGTTTGCACTGCCTGTTTTGCTGCCTCTTTCGTGGTGGTCTTGCAACCTAAATAATTATGAAAGTAGCTTACATCCATACACAAAATCTAAATACAATTGTAGTATACATTTTCTGCTAGAAATTCAATTGTTTTAAACTTTAGAGACAACTTTCTTTATATGCCATTTCTGCTGTCAAAGAAGATGAACGTTGGCCATGATTTCTGCTTGTTCCGTGGGGGTTCCTTCTGGCGTAGTCTACAGCTAAACCTGCGTTCTCTCCGCGGCGTTCCTGTGGATAGAAGTATGGAAGACTGTAAAGTTGTTTGATGTTTTATATGTAATTACAAAGTTTAGTGCATTTTAGTGCATCTGCTCGCCTCAACTCTTTGCGCTGACTAGATGTAGACTTGAACCGTGTTTACAGACATTTCATCTTTTACGTAGTTTTCATAATCATATAACTTCACGGGCATCCAATATTTCTTTCATAAATCCCTCTGCCCTTTCATTTATGTCAGGCGTCATGCAAACTGAGCACATATTTTTTTAGTTAGTGTAATAGGCTATATCCGACATGGAGAATTACATGTGTAAATGCAGCGACATTTGGCCAATTGTGATTTTAAAATTTAAGAATTATGGTAGCAATGAAAACAACAAATAGCCTACTTATAATACAAATATTATTCAATTATTTATTTTGCTACAACATGAGTGTAGCCTATGTAAAATGTTGAATTATGAGAAGCAGCGTTTCGTTGTTGAAAAATAATCTGCGACAATTCTAAAACACATGATAGTCAGTCACTTTAGTTATTACATTATATTGCAAAGACTAAAGTTAAAAGTATTTACGACATGATAAACATTATTTAGTTAATTCTCAGCCAGGGCTAAAGATCTTTTGTCTGTGGTTATTGGCCATGGAGCCATTGAAAGCATTCATTCAGTTAGAGGTGCTTAGCGCCTTGGTTGCTAGGCGCCTGGGTACCAGATAATTGGCTGGGTACCAACGTTAGGCGTCGTCGGATTTTGGCGGTTTTAGTAGTAATTAGGGGTAAAAAAACATGGAAATCATTGATAAAAAGCTTTCTGTTTAAGATTTTTGAAATTGGACAACAGAATAATGTAAAATAAACATATTTAGGAAAAGTCAAGGAAGGAGGAGGGTGTAGCTTTCAAAATCACAGATATATTTTAATTACAAACTCAAACGCCCGATGGCATCGGCCTTTGGCGGTTCTAGTGTTAACCGACAGGTCGGCTTCACATATTGATTTAAATCCCTCATTAATTGAAGGGATGGTAGCTTGAAGATTGTGCAAATTTCCTGGACAATCATTTGCATTAAATTGGGATTCATATAAATTCCTATAAAATTTGGAGACAAAATTAGAAATTAACTTGTGTCATCAGGACATTCATTAAAGTCCCCACAAAGTATTATATAAGAACCCTGATATTTATTGTGCAGATCTTTCAATTTGGAGGCTATTTCATTAAATGAAACATTGTTAGGAGTGTGGGAGTTAAATCCATATATATTGCAAACAAAGATAGCATTATCTTGTTTATTATCAATGTAATCCATCAACCATATTCAGAATAAACAGTTTCAAGAATTTCCCCTTTAAATTCATGTAATAAAATTAAAACCCCTGCTGAATGATTAGTACCATGGGAAAAATGAGCTAAATTACCCCATTGAGATTTCCAAAACTTTACATCAAGAATTTCACAAGAATGAGCTTCCTGAAGTAAAATAAAATCAGCCTCAGTTCTCTTACACAAAAGAGATTGCTTTCCTCTTAGTAATATCCCTAATACCTCTGACATTTAAAGACATAACATTGAGAGAGTTAAACAAAAAGTTATTATTTTAAGAAAAAAGATTACCTGTAAAGCACTTGAATACCAAGAACCTTGAAATGTGCCAAGAACATCCACCAAAAAGGAGGTGGCGATTAACAACCATTTAAAATGGCATAACAGATAGTGACAGAGAAGGTGATCTTATAGCCATCAAAAACTAGTTTTATAGTAAGGATAAGTGTTATTATAGGTAGAACTGGCCAAGCAATGGACCATGGAGTCTATAGCTAAGTATGCGGACAGAAATAGCACAATTTACACCTATGGTAAACAGTTAAACATACAACATGTAGTTCCTGACCGCCAGGGGTCTCTCAATCAAAACAACAACAAATGATGTAAATAAAGATTATATACACATACACACATTTACATACATACACACACACTTATACATACACATACATACATACACATATACAAATACACATACATACACATACATAAACATACACATACATACATACACATATACATACATACACATATTAAAAAATATAAAAACAACCAAAAAACCCATAAGGTATTGGGTCAGTTACATATACCTGTATTCTAAGAGTAACAAAATTACCAACAGTATAATACTTTAGGTTGGGCTAATCAAGAATTTTCTTCTATTTTTTGCCTGACAAGAGAAAAATAGAGTTGTATAAAAAAGTCTTATTGACTTTTTTCTTGTGCCCATTAATGTAGCTTCTGAGGGCCACAACAAATTCCTTTTGATGATAAAAACAAACAAAAAATGAGCATAAATACATTGTTAACTTTAGCTCTTTAATTAACTAGGTCCATTAAGTGTGAATTGGACTACCGTAACTGAGTTGATATGGTGCTAACTGAACTTTCTTAAATAGCATACTTGCAGGAAAGATATATTTTAAGTAAGCATCAAAGAGTTTGAATGACCAATGCCAGTATAAGCTGAGACTTGTGTCTGCATAGAACTCCTAAGTTACCTCTGAACAGTCAATCTTCTTTCCATTTATGAAGACAGAAATGCCGCGAAAAGAAGATTTCTTCCCTTCTCTTGCTTTCTTTACCAGAGGCCATAGCTTCCCTCTGGCTGCTTTCTCTCCAGGTGACAGTGCTTCTGTGAGCCTTAGTTTGTTTTAAAAGAAATGTTGAGCCTTTCGCCTCCTTCCAGACAGCATCGCGAAAATGTCGCATTGCAAAAAGAATGATGGTTGACCTACTTGAGCCGTCTTGTCGTCGCTGCCCAATGCGATTGACGATGTCGAATCCTTCCTTCAGGCTGTCGCGAATACTAGGAGCCACGTTACCGAGGATCTCGATGATTTTGCTCCTGATATTTTTTCCATCTTCCTCCCTCACGCCGTGGATCTTCAGGGACCACCTTCGGCTGTAGCTCTGACCGTCAGCGATGTTATCCTTGAGAGTTTTGTTTTCTGCTTGTAATATATTTATTTATTTTTTCATGCCTTCCAGTGTGTGTTTGTTGTTTAACATCCAAAGTAAGCTGGTGAACGGTCGAGGTTAACTTTTCCATCTGTTTCGAAGTAGACTGTCGTCTTTTCTATAGCAGAGATTTTCCGAAAAGTTTCATGTTTCCCAGATAACACAAGGTTAGCTTCTAGAATATCAGCAGTCTCTTTGTCACGTTTTACTTTTTTTGTTGGAGGTTTTAATGGAGTATCTGGAGGTAGGGTTGCCGGGGTCTCAGAATCAAAATGTGCGTCTGGACTTGCCTCAAACCAGTCACCATCTTTTACTTGTCCACTAGTATCATACACCTCTTGCATTTCAAAAGGGATGTTGCTAGCTTCATCCATGTGTATCATGTCTGGAGAAATGTTGGCATTGTCAGTTTTCTCTAGACTTAAGTTTAAAGTCTTTTTGCCTTTCCTTTTGGCCATTCAGGTTCGTTTTGGCTCAATATATCCAAATTGTTACTAGTCTGTGTTGCCTAAGAGTTAAAGTGGGTTTCTTTTATAGAAAGTCTTGTTTGAAACTAAATAATAGAAAACAAATTGTTAAATCTACATCTTATTGCCTGTCATTGTTTAAGGAGACACCATCTACATGCATGCCTCTACTTCTGTGTTAAGACCTCTTGGTGCTGTATATCATAGTGCCATTCTTTTTATTATTCCACTTTTTCTTCTTAAATTATTTTGCACAAACTACTACCTTTTAATAATTGATAACAATAATTGGACTGGCTACCAGACCAGAGCTCGAGAATGGCTACCATTACAGAACCCTAAGATCTTATGGAATTATGCAACAAATTATAATTTACTTTTAAATTGGAGAAACTGGTGTCATTAGGGAATTTTAGACGTTTACTTGAAGAACATATAGTAATATTTAACGTTCCATCGGTTAGTTAAACTCTGACCCTCCGAGTTACCTGACAGAGTGAAAAAACACACCCATCTACATCGCTGCCATCTTGGCCTCCTCTCCCGTTTGACGTCTCTCCTCCGTAATTTGAGAATTAATTTGACAGACTACCTCACGTTACGTCACTTCCGATCTGTGATTTGTAGATGTTATTCTTATTTACAATTTTCTCTCTATCATTTTTGGCAGATATATATTTCTCCAATCTAATTGTTTTTCATTACTGTACACTATTCTATATTGAGGTGTCCAACCTGCAAGTTGCTCTTTAAGCACCACACTCCTCGATCTCTCATCTATTTGCATGCATTCAGAATTCAACAACACAACGTAACTTACTAAGACAAACACATCATGCATAACTTAAATGGAAAATTGTGAGAACTTTGACTCGTTTACTGGTCTTACTAAATGCACTTTCTAGTAAAACACTGTTTGAGCTATTGGTGCATGAGCCTGTTAAATGAAAGATATTAAGCCTGTTGAATAAAAAGGCTGTTAGCATGGGCGCCTCAAGTTTGTGCCGCGGATTCCCAAAATGCTTTGCGGGAATATATCATGATGACGACACATTAGCAATCTCTATAGCTAACGCGTGGCTCCATCTTTGGAATGATTATGCATTTTAGGGGGTGATTTTGTATGTAACCTTATTTTGCAGGGAAGCGTTATCACATTTAAAAAGCTTTTCTTTCTTTTTCAAACGGCAATAAATACAGTTGTACAGCTTTATAAGCATGGTCTCTGAATGAGGAAGTAGACTGTCGTTATCATCAATATGAAATATATGCATAGGCCTGGAATAGCTACATTTCCATTGAAACATCTGAATCAGATTTACAACTATGGTCATCTATAGCTAATCTGTAAAATGTTGCGCAGCATACCGCTCTTAAATGTGGAAGAAGTATCGGCTTAGAGTATCGGGCCTTTTTCACAAGTACGAGTACTTATGCCCAGTATCAGGCCCGATACCAAGGACTGATATCGGTATCGGCCCATCTCTATTTTATGGCAACCCCAGAGTGGGCGAGAAATATTGGTGCATATAAACAAGACATTGTGGAAAGGGGCAGAGTGAACTATCTGCACTTCGTTATGATACAGTTTTGCTAAAATATTCAAATCTATTCATTTGTGAAATGAGGGAAATTGAGGACAGTGAGGCACTTCTTGTGCATCAGATGGATAGAGGCTGTAAAAGCAGTTGGAATTGGTCTTGGCTGAAACTACAATCAAGGTCTATGCAGTCAAACACACATATACAGTATTATACAATCAAACACACACATACAATATTATACAATCTAACTTTTTTAAGAAAATTGAAAAAAGATGTCAAACATATATTGATAAGAAATTTAATGCAGCCAGACAGAAGGCCCTGGAAACGTTGCAGGAGGTGGCCAGGAAGAAGTGTTTGTTTTGGAACAAAAAATGAAATTGAATATTCCAAATTCTCTGTGTTTATATTGACCTACATAACCACTGAGAGTGTTAATTTAACACTAGACTTTTTGCTGTGCTGGGATAGGAGGATATTTGCCACGGGGCGAGGGCTTCGATTATTTCTCTTTTTTGACCATACATGTGTTTGCATCCCTGATTGTTACTGTTTAGACTAATTATACTAGAGGATGTGCTTTCTTTTGTTCTACATTTTTGGTGTATTGGCAGTAAGGAACAGTGTGCATTTCTTTAGTTTAGATTTCAAAATAAAGGCTGTAACAAGTTTATTTTTCCAAGAAATGCACACTGTTCCTTACTGCCAATACACCAAAAATGTAGAACAAAAGAAAAGACATCCTCTAGTATAATTAGTCTAAACAGTAACAATGCACATACCATCTCTCCATTTCAAATGACATCAATTTCAATGATGCTCAGTAATGAAATGTGAGCTACCTGTTTCAACAAACACCATATGGGATTATCTACTTACTTGATGAATGCTTGCCATTCAAACATGGCTTTCCTATATGAATGGGTTACATCGCACATCTCATCTCCCAGCACCTTGGTTTGCAACACACAAAAGTGTGGCAATAGACTTAGGATACAGTAGGTCAAGTGAAGGCCATGAGGTAAAGAGGCATCTCTTTTTTAAATGTTGTCACTGGGAAGGCTTTGGGATCTTCTAAGGGCTAGATAACAAAAAAGTCAATGTAGAATATTAGGAAACATCAGAAAACAAGTAACATGTTTCATTCAGTACTGTAGTAAGGTTTCACATATCACAGTTTGAACCATCATGCCTTTCATACACATGAATCAAGTATATACAATCATTTTTGGCTTCTTCAAAAAATAAGTAGTGAATGTCACAATGAAGAATTGTTTGCTTGATTTAAAATTGCTTTTTTAAAAGATCGACAATTTTTGACTGGCAAAATGGCAGAAATGAGATGAGTCAACAAAACCTTTCTTTTTAGTGTATTCTGTGTACACAATGTTCTCAATGCTCGAGTTCATGTGTACAGACCCTGGTGATACTTCGAGCAAAGTTTCATGTTGTGTCAAGCCTTAGTGTTTTAAAAATAGCGATTTTGATGCCGTCATAGCAATGTCCCTATCCCTCCCATTCTAAAGGCGATTTGACCGAAACCAAAAATAAGAAAAATCTTAAGTGGCGTTTCCATCCTAATTATGCTTTTAAGTGAAAGTTTGACTTGAGTACATTCAAAAAAAGACATTAGGTTGCATTTTGGCGAGAGTTGTGCTTTAAGGGTTGAAGTTATTGTAGACCCTTGGTTGTTGTGTGTATGTAAGCCATGGTTATTCAAACATTGTTATAGGGTGGAAAGCTTTTAATGTCACTGCATGAAATACTCACCGTAAGAACATGGCCTTGCTGCTTGAGCCCAGCTTCTTTGGTGGTGCAGTGCCAGATGGGATGAGCAATGGCAGTGCTGGGAAAACTGCAATCGCTTGTTCCACTGGTTTGAAAGAACCCCCCCCCAAAAAGGTACAACATTTTAAAATCTAATGCTGTCTAGAATAATCAAGTTTGAAATTTCTGTGTTAGTGTACTTTTGAACTTACCTCTAAAGTTCTTGGAGGCTTATAGCTTGCTTCATCACACCATAACACTAAACCTTAGAGTAGAAGGGTGATGGTGCCCTCTGTTCCAAGTCGTTGCCCCTCAGAGTGTCTCACCTGCTCCAAATCAATGTATGTGAATAGGATGTATCCTGGGATGGATAATTTAGAAAGTTTTGAAGTGCTGAGCTCCTCCTGCATGGCACAGTCTCAGCTTTCAACTGCTGATGAACCTTGGATTTCAATATTCTCAGTCTCCCCCCCTGAAATACAGATGTGAACACTTAAAGAGGACACACAAATGGATATCTAATTATCATTAAGTTTGTTCATTTTGAAAAATGTACACTCATTTGGCTGAGACTTTCTCTATATTGATGTGCTTCTATTTTGTATCATTCAATGTTTATATATTTTTGATTGACTATCAATATCTTCCTTGTGTAGAACATTTTTGGTACAGAAATAATTGTGTGCATCTTATATTTTTCTGTCTTATCATTCTACACCTGTCCCAAACTGTTTTGAACTGGGACGACTGGAGGCCGCTGATTTAATAAATATTTTCTGTGGTTTCCTAACTTTTAGGCTCACTTGTAGCCAGAGTTGGGTAAGTTACTTCCTAAACATTACTTTTACAGTTGTCAAAGTAATCGGATGACAGTATTCAGATTACTTTTAACAAATATAAAATTAACTTATATATTTGACTTAAATAGTAACTTACCCAACTCTGTTTGTAGCTAGCTAAAGGCTAAACACTGCTAAATAGCTGTTTGCCCTTGCTAGCAAATGTTTGAGTTTGTGTTCATGGAAGGTGTTAATGTTCCCTATTTGGCTAGCTAGCTAAGTTAGCTAACAGCTAAAGTTACAGACAGCTAACTTAACCATGGAAAATTTTTATTGAAAAATGCAACATGAATACAATTATTTATTTACTTAGTAAAGCTTTAATATAAAGTTTTACTTACCCCTGAAGGTAGAATTTGCAACTTTGCCGAGTCCATTCAGCACTCGAAAGTTCCATCAGACTGGAAAAAGAAACTGTGGCACAGCCTTCTCTTCTTTAGTTTTACTGACAGACCGCAACTTACTGAAAGGTGCGTATACTGCCATCTACTGCACCGGAGTGAGAGGCCGGTCATATTGGTAAACAGGTGCACAGAACAAATAAACGAAATATCTTCTCCACGATGGATGAATTTGGCTCAAAACTGATTTAATGTGCATTATGTTTTATGAAATTTAATATATTTGAATAACATTAATGTATTACAGTAATATTTATTTAGAGTATTGTTAAGCTTAACAAATGTGGATTGAACACTATATTTATAACTTAAACCATGTAAATGAGTTTTAACCTAAGAACATCACATCCAAATAATATTATTTGATTTATTCTCCATCCCCTATTAAACTATTAGGACCAATGGTCCATCACATGCGCAAAAGTTATGTTTTAAAACTATGGGCTTTAAAATTAAATAAAAAAATGTATCCAAGTCGATTTAATAAATATTTTCTGTAGTTTCTTAACTTTTAGAAGTTTTAAACAAAATCAAATATTTGAATGTTGTCAAAATGTAAATGGTTCCGACAACCCAATTTTTTGTAGTGAGTGCACCTTTGGACCAGATGAGAAAAAAATAGGTGCCATTACTTTTAAATGGCAAAAAATAAATTACTTCTGTGTGCTGTAGAGTCTTAACAGTTTACCTGAATTTAGATTTGTAAGAAACATCTTTGTCATAAATTCATCATTACATACTTTTTGATTTCCAGCAGTACAGTACTGTGTTATAACCGAGACTACATGGCATAACAATTGAGGTTCCCAACCTGGCACAGGCAACTGAACTGATATCTGCAGACAACCTTATAGATTTCATTTAATATTAGTGTTAGCCACAACTGTAATACACTGATCAGCCATAACATTATGACAGGTGCAGTGAATTACATTGATGTCATTATTGTGGGATATTATGCAGCAAGTGAACATTTTGTCCGCAAAGTTGATGTGTTTAGAAGCAGGAAAAATGGCCAAGCACAGGGATTTGAGTGACGTTATTAAGGGCAAAATTGTGATGGCTAGACAACTGTGTTTGAGTTTCTCCAAAACTGCAGCTTTTGTGTAGTGTTCCCAGTCTGCAGTAGTCCGTACCAAATATACAACAGCTGTGGCTCATACATGCAACAGTCATGGCTAAAAGTTAAAGAAATGTTATGGAACATTTTGAAATTAATTTGTTTAGATGGTAGTCGGCAACACTGAACTGTGTAATACCTTTATCCAAATCAGTCAAGGGTCATGTTAAACTGTATTTTCATGTTTGTCATGTTTATAATAAAATATAAATTGCTGTCATTTCTTAAGATTCTTAAATTGAGACCACTTGCACAATTTCTCAATCTTAAAATAAGAAAGAAGCTTGTTCCTTTGCCGGGATAATTTGCAATATATATCCACACCTTATTAATAGTTTAATCAAGCTTGAAATTAGTTGGTAAATCTTATAGAGAAAATGTTAGGTATATTTTCTCAAAATAAGACTGTTTTACCTATGTAAAAAATGCTTGGCAAGATTATTTTTCTTTTTAGACTAAAAATAGGAAAAAATGTCTAGAAATAAGGCTTTTTTACTTTCTTAAAAATCATTTTTTGTAGTGCATTGGCAGATTTATTAATATTTAGCTTGTTTCAAGAAGGGCATTTTGTTATCGTTGGAAAGAGGAAGATCAGACGAAAAGGAGTGTTGGCTCATCCCTGTGGGTTAAACACAAACAGAGCTATGGCGCCTCAAAGTCTAGTTTTTTACTAAACATTACAGACAGGAAGTAAAAAATAACTGGAATTTCAAAAACATATACAAATATAGTAAGAAATGTGTGCAGCATTTTCATGTTGACTTGTGTGGCCTCCAAACTTTGCACACTGGTCCAGGACACAAATACACTGTGTGTAATGCTAATGCTACACCCAGTTGAGTGTCTGCTTTGCCCCAGTACAATGCCTTCAAGTAGGTAGCCTCAGACATGTACTCCTGTCTATTCTAACGACCTTGGTCAATACCTCTCACCAAATATATCTAGAGTTATACCACCTACCTATTTGTAAATTATACATATTGGGCAATATCCTGTCAATTAGTATTTTTAATATTCAGTATATACACAAACAAGTACTTTGTCATGCTAATGCTACACCCAGTCGAGTGCCTGCAGGACTGCTACCTCCGCCTTTTTGCAAGGAGGAGCAGGAGGAGCACTGCCAGAGCCCTGCAAAATGACCTCCAGCAGGCCACAAATGTGCATGTGTCCACTTAAACTGTCAGAAACAGACTCCATGAGGGTGGTATGAGTGCCCGACGTCCACAGGTGGGGGTTGTGCTTACAGCCCAACATCCTGCAGGACGTTTGGCATTTGCCAAAGAACACCAAGATTGGCAAATTCGCCACTGGCGCCCTGTGCTGTTCAGATAAAAGTAGGTTCACACTAAGGAAAAATGTGACAGACGTGACAGTCTAGACGCCGTGGAGAACGTTCTGCTGCCTGCAACATCCTCTAGCATGACCGGTTTGGCAGTGGGTCAGTAATGGTGTGGGGTGTCATTTCTTTAAGGGGCCGCACAGCCCTCCATGTGCTCGGCAGAGGTAGCCTGAGTGACATTAGGTACTGAGATGAGATCCTCTGACCCCTTGTGAGACCATATGCTGGTGCGGTTGGCCCTGGGTTCCTCCTAATGCAAGACAATGCTAGACCTCATGTGGCTAAAGTGTGTCAGCAGTTCCTGCAAGGCATTGATGCTATAGACTGGCCCGCCCGTTCCCCAGACCTAAATCAGATTGAGCAGATCTGGGACATCATGTCTCGCTCCATCCACCAACGCCACGTTGCACCACAGACTGTCCAGGAGTTGGCGGATGCTTTAGTCCAGGTTTCGGAGGACATCCCTCAGGAGACCATCTGCTAACTCATCAGGAGCATGCCCAGGCGTTGTAGGGAGGTCATACGGGCACGTGGAGGCCACACACACTACTGAGCCTCATTTTGACTTATTTTAAGGCCATTACATCAAAGTTCGATCAGTCTGTTGTGTGGTTTTCCACTTTGATTTTGAGTGTGACTCAATATCCATCTTGGTGTTCCCTTTTTTTTGAGCAGTGTATTTCTTTTACCCATCTGCTACTACACAACTCTTTAGACAAAGTTGCATTAGGAAGACCACATACAAAGGAAACAGAAAATAATGATTCTACGTACATGGCAACAGTAAAGGCAACAGTAACTCAAATAACCACTCATTACCACCAAGATACTGTATGAAGTAGAGCATCTCTGAATGCACAACACGTTGAACCTTGAAGCAGATGGGCTACAGCAGCACAAGGCCACTCCTGTCAGCTAAGAACAGGAAACTGAGGCCACAATTTGCACGGGCCCACCATATTTGGACAATAGAAAATTAGAAGAACTTGTCCTGCCTATGAAGGGTTCAGGCTGGTGGTGTAATGGTATAGGGGATATTTTTCTTGGCATACTTTGGGCCCCTTGGTACCAATTGAGAATTGTTTAAATGACACTTCATTAGGTACACCTGTTCAACTGCTCATTAATGTAATTATTTAATCAGACAATCACATGGCAGCAAGGCAATTCTTTTAGGTATGTAGAAATGGTCAAGGCGTTCTACTGAAGTTCAAACCAAGCATCACAATGGGGAAGAAATGTGATTTAAGAGATTTTGGACATGGTACAGATGTCTCATCTAATTTGTCAATCCTACTGCATCAAAAGACTATACATTAAGTGAACATGTAATGGACTTTTACAGACAGTGGTGCTAGACCGCTATACTCTGTAAATGCAGCCAGTCACATGATCTGATCACAATGTTTAGATCATAGATATCCATATTAAAGGCTAGATGTCTTGTCAGCGCTGCTGGCTAATGGAGGTCGACGTCTGCACCTGGTGGCCATCTTGCCACAGACAGCTCGCTTGCACCATTAACACACAATGTTATGAGTATGTACTTTGAAATAACCATAACATGCTCAATTTTATACCGATTTTTAAACGGTTTGGTTTGTTAAAAATGTCAGAGATGTAGTTATGAAACTGCATACTTAAAAAAAAAAGGCATATTATATATAAAGCATCCAGAATAATAGCCACGTTAATAACATTTGTAAGAAACTAAACCGTTTGTAAATCCGTCAAGATTTCTGCGAGATTAGAGTATTTGCGATCACTCACCTTAGATTAGGTACCATAGAGCCCACCAAGCGTGCCTGTGACAAGATGGCCACCGGTGATGACGTTAGAGACTCAGCCATAAGTCATCTAGCCTTTATAATGGATATCTATGGTTTAGATGTTACTGTATTTAAAGAAACATCAATTTTTCAAGAGAAGCTCACCACAAATTAGTTTAAAAGATATTATCTGGGTTCTAAGTAAATAAACAAATGTGTGTGCTCCGTGGTACAAAAACTACCTCTCTCTAGAGGCTGCATAGCCTAAATGGAGAAGTCAGGGGGCTTAGAAAGAGGTACCTGGGGGTTTTTCCACAAAGCGAGCTTGGAAAAGCGGAGATTAAAGTCCAAAACCAGAATTGAATGAACTGAACTAATCAGCTGTGCTTAAATCGGTTCCATAACGGTGAGTTCAAGCTCATGTGATCTCATTGATTCAAACCAGGCTCAAATAGTCTAGATTGTTGCGTGTGCATGCCACTCTTAAGAAGCCCTAATGGTGGAGCACTGATTCATCAATTTACCATGGCAAATAAGGGGAAAGAAAGAGCAGCGATGTTCACCGCGACTGAGCAGCGTTTGCTTTTCGAAACATATGATTACCAAAAAAGGGAATACCGCAGCAATTAATCAAACGAGAGAAAGGCTGGCAAGAAATTGCTGATCGTCTACATGTGTATGTAGCAACTAATTGGAAATGTACAGTACTATAATCAATTAAAGTGATATAAAATAATTGTCACAATATATTGGTGTGTGTGTGTGTGTGTGTGTGAAAAAGAGAATAAATGATTAACTTTGACAGCAGCAATTTAAATGAAGAGAAAATAACAGCAGGTGAAAATGTTCAACAAAAATATTGTTCAGAATGGTAAATATAGTATATGTAAGTTTTTTATAGTCTAACACAGATTTTTGTTTCAGAATAATAGCATGCATGAAATAATCGTTGTAAAATTTTAAAGCTAATGAATTATAATCAAATCAAATTTTGCTGTCTATACTGCCTCAAGTACCCGAGGGTTTGATATTGGTATATTTGGATTAAACACATCCTATTGAACATTTATCGATAGCACATGTTTCGGCACGAGGAATAGTGTAGTTTATATGAGACAATATATTGATAAAATTTAGTGTACTACATATCTTTTATATTTAAAAAACATTAGTCTTTTTTTCCTATAAAACAGTTTTAATAGTTCCTTAAACACACTTTGATTTGATTTGATTATAATTCACTTGCTTGTAACGTCCGGCCCAGGATTATGGACTTCCCCTTTGGTTTAGTACACATGTTTTCAGTTTGGTTACTGTCCTCTGTGTTTTCTTTGTTCAGGTTTCTACCCCATGTGTTTTGTGATGTTTTGTCTCCCTCCTGTGCCCATTCAATGCCTTGCATGTTTTCTGTTATTCCGGTTATGTTTCTGTGTAGGTGACATCATGTTATTATTGTTCCCAAGGTGTTTCGTGTTAGCCCTCATTTGTTTCAGTATGTAGCCCTTGTGTTTCTTCCTTGTCGTTCAATGTTTTTCTGTTACATGTTCCTGTTGCGTGGTCTATCGTTTGGATTATGTTCAATTTAGCCCCTCGTGGCAGTATTTGTTTTTGACATATTATTGGAAATAAACTGTTTGATTGCATGTCCTTCGCGCCTGTCTCTCTCTCTCCGCTACACCTTGGGACACCGTGACATTGCTTTAAAATCAGTTTACAATGATTATTTCATGTATTGGAATGAGAGCTATTATTTGGAAAAATAAATCTGCGTTCAACTATAAAAAAAACTCTGTGTTCGTGTTGCTAGCACAGTATAGTGTTGCTGAAACAATGGTAATTAAAAAGTACACGTATGGTCACCCTAGACTGTCACTTATGACCCTGCCTGTTTCATTGTCCTCGAAATCTGCTTCTAATGGCCCAGTCTTCTACAACCATCCTTGGTTTCCTCTCTCTCCTCAGACAGGCAATATTATGTAGCATATGAAACTACAATGTAATCTACAAATATATGCTATCCCTTCCCTCGAATCCATACCGCTCATGCAGGTAGTTGTCAGAAAAAGCCAACGGGTCTGCCCAGTCCCTGAAAGTACTTTCTCTTTGAAATGCATCCACCACCTTATAAATGAAAGGACACGCCATGATTATGCGTCCGACATACACTCACCTAAAGGATTATTAGCAACACCCGTTCAATTTCTCATTAATGCAATTATCTACTCAATCAATCACATGGCAGTTCCTTCAATGCATTTAGGGGAGTGGTCCTGGTTAAGACAATCTCCTGTACTCCAAACTGAATGTCAGAATGGGAAAGAAAGTTGATTTAAGCAATTTTGAGCGTGGCATGGTTGTTGGTGCCAGACGGGCCGGTCTGAGTATTTCACAATGTGCTCAGTTACTGGGATGTTCACGCACAACCATTTCTAGGGTTTACAAAGAATGGTGTGAAAAGGGAAAAACATCCAGTATGCGGCAGTCCTGAGGGCGAAAATGCCTTGTTGATGCTAGAGATCAGAGAATGGGCCGACTGCTTCAAGCTGATAGAGGAGCAACTTTGACTGAAATAACCACTTGTTACAACTGAGGTATGCAGCAAAGCATTTGTGAAGCCACAACATGCACAACCTTGAGGCGGATGGGCTACAACAGCAGAAGACCCCACCGGGTACCACTCATCTCCACTACAAATAGGAAAAAGAGGCTACAATTTGCAAGAGCTCTCCAAAATTGGACAGTTGAAGACTGGAAAAATGTTGCCTGGTCTGATGAGTCTCGATTTCTGTTGAGACGTTCAGATGGTAGTCAGAATTTCGCGTAAACAGAATGAGAACATGGATCCATCATGCCTTGTTAACACTGTGCAGGCTGGTGGTGGTGGTATAATGGTGTGGGGGATGTTTTCTTGGGGCACCTTAGGCCCCTTAGTCCCAATTGGGCATTGTTTAAATGCCACGGCCTACCTGAGCATTGTTTCTGACCATGTTCATCCCTTTATGGGCACCATGTTCCCATCCTCTGATGGCTACTTCCAGCAGGATAATGCACCATGTCACAAAGCTTGAATCATTTCAAATTAGTTTCTTGAACATGACAATGAGTTCACTGTACTAAAATGGCCCCCACAGTCACCAGATTTCAACCCAATAGAGCATCTTTGGGATGTGGTGGAACGGGATCTTCGTGCCCTGGATGTGCATCCCACAAATCTCCATCAACTGCAAGATGCTATTCCGTCAATATGGGCCAACATTTCTAAAGAATCCTTTTAGCACCTTGTTGAATCAATGATTCAGTAGAATTAAGGCAGTTCTGAAGGCGAAAGGGGTCAAATACAGTATTAGTATGGTGTTCCTAATAATCCTTAAGGTGAGTGTATATGGTTTAAGCTTCCTATTTATAGACATTTAATTGATTCATTACAACGATCACACCAACTGAACAAATAACTTCAGTTATTTGCATTTGTTACACTTTTTGTTGAAATTATTACATTTATTGTTAAAGTGCATTTGCTGTCATTTTTGGACTAATAGTGGTTACATGAACTAAAATGCAGCATGCCAGAGAGTCCAATGTAATATAATTACTTTTCAAGCACAGGTCAGTGTTAACGGTATTCTGGTTAAGCATCTAGCTAGGCTTAGCCTGACACTTAGCCTGCTCTGGACCAGGTTAGCTTCCCAGCATAAGGTGCCAGGGTAACTGAGTTTTAACTATTTTAAGGTAGCTTTATGGAACAGAACTCACCGAAAATAAGTCTGACTAACCAAGATAAACCTGGCTTGTTTTCTGAACTTGTTTTATGGAACAAACCCCCTGGTTTGAATCACGCCAAGCCTAATTTTGTTGATAATACCAAAAATCGAAGTTCACCAATATACTGTATTGTGTCAGACTTTAAAAAAATATTTACGTTAGGTTAACAATTAAAGCTTTGCATCAAAAAATAGATTACAGTATGTTTTTACAGTATGTAAATTACAGTATGTTTTTCTAAAGCACAGAGTTCACTCCATGAATAACGAGTAGATATTTTTTGTGGAGATTAAAAAAAGTGTATTATAAACTATTCAAGTTGGTCACATATTCTGATGTTATTGTATACAATCCCTTAAAAATGTGATGCATCCTGTTTTTCCTTATTATAAACTCATCCTTTGATTCCATACTGAAACTGACATTAAAATTGTAATTGACCCAAGTATAATATCAACCAAAATCTTTATTTCACTGTTATTTACTCTGACCTCTAAGTTAAATCTAAAGATGTTTGTGAGTCAGTGTTTGTCAGTAAATTCTGCATTCACATTACAATGCGTCCCACCTCCCCTGCCAAAAGTCTGAACCATTCTCATTGTTTGAATTCCCTAATTACAACCCCCCTCTATCAATCTGACTGACCCACAGACTTCCATCCCTGCAAACTGCATCACAGACGCACATCTTAAAAGTGATTCACTCCAAGTTCCGCTCCATAGTTACTGTTGCTACCACAGACCCCAGGAGAAGGAGATTGCTTGACAAATTTTGCTGCACCCATGTTTTTATATAGAAAGAAATGTATCATCACTGTTTTGGAGAAATAGTCTCTGTGCAAAACTATTTATTTTCACAGATAGAGAACAGATTTGAACCAGTGACATTTTGCATCTAGGGCGACTCATTAACCTGTTTCGCCACGGGAATTACTTGAATTTTTCAGTCAGGATAAAATCATATAAATAAGTACTTGCATTCACCAAGGAAGTATGGAAATGGAGTGAACTCTATGCTTTAGGGAGAATTTTCATATTGTAATTGACTTATCTTTTTTTATGCAAACCTTTCTGTACTAGGAATTAATCGTTAACCTAATGTTTATTTAAAAAAGTCTGACACATTAAATATTTTCCTGTAATAAATTTTCCAATTTAAATGCCTAAAAAAGTATGAATGCAAAACATACTGTACTGGAAATTAATCGTTAACCTATCATAAATATAAAGAAGGTCTGACACATTTAATAGGTGAACTTCATTTATATCAAGAAAAAATATTTTATGCAGCCTCTAAAGAGGTCTGCAGAAAAAATCTGAATTAGTTTGTGGACCACTATGTTAAAGCATAACTCTCACCAAAATGCGACCTAGGGTCTTTTTTATGTACTTGAGTCAAACATTCATTTAAAAGCATAATTAGGATGGAAACATCACTTTTGCGATTTTCCTTATTTTTGGTTTTGGTCAAATCGCCTTTTGAACGGGGGTGATATGGGCACTAATATGATAGCATCAACATTTTTAAAACACTAAGAAGGCTTGACACAACATGAAACTTTCCTCAAAGTATCACCAGGGGCTGCACACATAAACTTGAGCATTGAGAACGTTGTTTGTGTACACAGAGTTTACTAAAAAAGGTTTTGTACAACTCACCTTATCAGTTTGTGTTTCTGCTGGCTCCCATTTTGCCAGTCAAAGAGAAAGACAAAATATGGACAATATATGGTGCCGCTGAAATGGATTCCATATTGTGAAAACTCGGGATGCTGATAAGGTGCCAACAAAACAAGTAAGAAGAATAATAAAAAACACCAAGAACAATATGTGTTGCGTCATGACAGGTGTGGCTATTTGTGCTCTAACCATGCTCAACAACTAGGCTGAAGTCCCCCTGCAGTGTCATGGCATCCAGGTATTCCATACTCTCAAAATATACAATATCAGCCAAAAGTTTGAAAACACTTACCCATTTAAGTGAATGGGTAAGTGTATCCACATTTTTTAAATACAAAAAAAAAATTGTAAATGGTACTGTACATATAGCCATCACTGTGTGTCGAGGCCCTTGGTTTAACGCTAGAACCGCCAGGCCTTTCACACTACCTATAACAACAAACTGATGATGCCCATCAACGTCATTAGCATACAAATCATCCTTATTTAGAAAAGCATTCTACCGGAAAAACTGAACTCCTTTAAGTATCTTGTCGTACAAACAAACGCCATAGCCACACCCTAAATGCCCCTTTGCTTTATTGCGGATTTTTAAATCAAAGAGACCATAATAAAAAAAATATAGCTGCGAGCAGCGATTGCGGGCCCAAGCCGCTGGCACCGCAACCCCGGTGCCTTTAAGCCGCTGGCACCGCAACCCCGGTGCCTTTAAACCGGTGGCACCGCAACCCCGATGCCTTTAAGCCAGTGGCACCGCAACCCCGGTGCCTTTAAGCCGGTGGCACCGCAACCCCTGTGCCTTTAAGCCGGTGG
>JACXGM010001696.1:0-52219 GCA_016801145.1 Umbra pygmaea
AATACAGGACCATTCTGGAAGAAAACCTGATGGAGTCTGCAAAAGACCTGAGACTGGGACGGAGATTTGTCTTCCAACAAGACAATGATCCAAAACATAAAGCAAAATCTACAATGGAATGGTTCACAAATAAACATATCCAGGTGTTAGAATGGCCAAGTCAAAGTCCAGACCTGAATCCAATCGAGAATCTGTGGAAGAACTGAAAACTACTGTTCACAAACGCTCTCCATCCAACCTCACTGAGCTCGAGCTGTTTTGCAAGGAGGAATGGGCAAAAAAAGTTCAATGGGGCCGAATACTTTCGCAAGGCACTGTAAATCCATACATTACCAATGTTTCCAATGTTTATCACTGTAGGAAATGAATGGTTTATAACTAAATATTCACATACATAAAATAAATTTTTCAGCAGTTATTACTTTAGTGTTCTAATAATGTAACCTTTAGCCCATTATTAATCATGTTATCAATTAATGTCATCATGGTGAATGTTTTAACAGTGTTTCTATGCTGGTCAGCTAGACAGAAAAAAAGCAAACTGTAGACAGAGAAAAAAAGCAAACTGTAGTCCAGGAAAACATCCAGTTTTTAAAGATCTATCAGTCCACTATAACGTTAAGGTCATTTATATCTAGCTATAGACATTTAAAGGAGTGCTGTAGAAACTCCTGCTTCAAAAATTCCCTTACCAAACAAGACAGAAATAATATTAACCACTCCACATGGAAAATGACCATGTTTAGGGTCAGTGTAAGGAGAATACCAGTTAATGCAACCTGATAGACAAACTGACCTAGTCCTCGACTAAATAATCAAGTTGAATGGAAATCTGTAATGATCTTGCTTATTTATCCCAAGACTAGTCTTAATCCTTGTCCATGAAACTGGTCCTATAAAACATTTATTTATGCTAGAGGCATAGCTAGACATTTTCTATACAACTAGCCCCCTTAAGAGTGGACTGTTTTCACCCCCAAAAATATTTTAACCAAATACTTATTGCTGATTGTTTGGATCTGGCATGTGAGCCTATTTCCATTTTCATCAGTGCATCTGTTCACCACCTCACCAAGCTCCATCTCACCTCTTTCCTCCTGTCACTGTTTTCCTTCTGCAGGTGCCATTTAAGTGAGACATGAGGTGACCGGGCCTGACACTCCAGGAAAGTACTGCTGCCTTCCACCCCATACTGCACCATCTCCAACGTGTTCTTATTGACTGCAGAAAAAGTTTAGCATTACCACATATTTCTCACACAAACATACTAAAGGGTTGGCATTACCACATATTTCTCACACAAACATACTAAAAGGGTTGGCATTACCACATATTTCTCACACAAACATACTAAAAAGGTTAGCATTACCACATATTTCTCACACAAACATACTAAAAGGGTTGGCATTACCACATATTTCTCACACAAACACACTAAAAGGGTTGGCATTACCACATATTTCTCACACAAACATCCTAAAAAGGTTAGCATCACCACATATTTCTCACACAAACATACTAAAAGGGTTGGCATTACCACATATTTCTCACACAAACATACTAAAAGGGTTGGCATTACCACATGTTTCTTACACAAACATACTAAAAGGATTGGCATTACCACATATTTCTCACACAAACATACTAAAAAGGTTAGCATTACCACATATTTCTCACACAAACACACTAAAAGGGTTGGCATTACCACATATTTCTCACACAAACATACTAAAAAGGTTAGCATTACCACATATTTCTCATACCAACATCCTAAAAAGGTTAGCAATACCACATCACACAAACACACTAAAAGGGTTGACATTACCACCAATTTCTCACACAAACATACTAAAAAGGTTAGCATTACCACATATTTCTCATACCAACATCCTAAAAAGGTTAGCAATACCACATATTTATCACACAAACATACTAAAAGGGTTGACATTACCACCAATTTCTCAAACAAACATACTAAAAAGGTTAGCATTACCACATATTTCTCACACTAACATACTAAAAGGGTTGACATTACCACATATTTCTCACACAAACATACTAAAGGGTTGGCATTACCACATATTTCTCACACAAACATACAAAAAGGGTTGGCATTACCACATATATATCACACAAACATACTAAAAGGGCTAGCATTACCACATTGTTCTCACACAAACATACTAAATGGGTAAGCATTACCACATTAAGCACTAGAATGAAACATTAATTCTCATCAAATCAGAACTATATTGTGCGTGGTGAGCTAAGTAGCTGCCTTGAACAAATTATGTCATAGTGGTCAGGGGTTCGAGCCTGACTATGACTTCTCTGACTTTGCCCAGAACCCCCAGCAGCATTAGGCATTGTAAATTGCATACATAAAGTGCATATGTTGCGATTTGAACTGGAATTGCAGTGAGTATATAATGAGTTGTGCTTCCATAGTGTTTGTCAATTGGTGCGCGCCGGTTCGCCTGTAATATAAGTTGTGCATTTTAGGCTGTGCTTTTGTGTGTAACAAAGCACTGCATAGTATAGGGAATCTGTCCAATGTGTTGCGGCTCCTAGTGGGGAATGGACAAGACCAGTTGGAAGGTGAGAAAAGTGGGATAAAAATCACAAAAAAGTAATAAAAAATACATCTGAATCATTTCAGTCCACTCAGCAGGAAAGTAAGTAATCCCAGCTAATCAGTTGATGTGACATCATTTAAGTTTGACTATTTTGGATGCAGCCTCTGTCAGTGATAGTGAGCTCTGTAAGGTTCCATTCCAGGGTTATGTTCCGGTCAGCTTACCGTTACCATTGTAGCCTCGGCACTGGCGAATTGGATTGCCGTACTTTACATCCTGTCGGCGGCTGCGCCTAGAGGGGTCAGATCAACATTCCCAAATAAAAAGTGGTTAACTACAATACGTTCTGCAAACCGCACGACTGCACTAAATAACAATAATACTGTTTAAATTTGGGAAAATTAAGTAGTAAAAGTGCTAAATACTATAGTTTGTATTCGTAGTGAAAGTGTACTGCCAGGGTGTAAAAACATTACATTGATACAGGTAGTAATACACACACTTTGTTGGTACTCACCTCTTCTGAGAGGCGGAGTAGCGTGTGCAGGACTTTCCATCCCAGGCGCAGTAAGGGTCCCGGGCCAGGCAGCAGTCAGCACACACCTCCCCGTATACGTCACAGCGGTGGAGGGCCAGATGGGTCACACCCAATACCGAGCCCACATACAGCTGTTGCTGTAGGGAAAGAGGAATGGTAAGGAGTGCATGTGAGCAGAGCAGAGACCAAGTGGAAACTGGGTCTCGTAGGAATACAGCATGAGAGTATGGACAGTGAACCCTCAGACTGAGGACTGTTCCACATACCCGTTTGGATGAGATCTTCATGGTGGTTATGGGAGTCGGCACCTGCAATGCAAGAGAGAAAGAGTGGCAAATAGTCACAAGAGAATGACAGATGTTGTTGGAAATGTGTTTCACACAATTAATGTTCTTTTGCACGAGGAATGAATTGGCTCAAACAAAGAAGATTTGATGGAAAGACAGAAACATTGGACAGAGAGAGAGAGAGACTGACCCGGAACACCTCCACCTCCTCCAAAACCAGCTCCTCAGTCTGCATGTCATCTCTGGGCAGGACGATCACCTTCTGAACCGTACCCCTGTCTGCGGAGGAGTAATCAGGTTCATGTCTGACCTCTGACCTCAGTCCCCTTTAGTATCACGTCACCAGACTACTGAGGTGTTCACGCACTCTGTCTATCATATTCTGGAAAATAACAAGGAGCATGCGAGCAACGAGTGCCAGCCTATCTTTGCCCAATGCTTTGAAAACCTACACCCATTACTTGCAGGCAGATTGTTACCCTGCCACTATGAGGGCCCGGCCCCTTCCCAGACAAAGTTACCAGTCGATTGGCTGAAACTGACTTCCTATTTGCCTGCTCCCTTCTTCTCTCTTCCTACTTGTTTACATGCAAATTACAACACACTATTCCAGCACTTCAAAAACAGTTCTAACCAAAAAGTTTCCCAAGATCACAGATGTATGTGGGAAAAATACATACAACACAATATTATTAAGTCATATTACAAAATGATCCAGCAGGACTCAGAGCACTCACCAGTCCCCAGGAACAAGACCTCATAGCTCCCATCAGCTGCAGCCACCTGGTCCACAGTGATGGTGGTGAACTCATAGTCCACATTGTTCCTGACCACCAGGGGGCGCTTGTGTACTGGGTACACAGCATTGTACATTGTAGGGTGGTTCCTCATGAAGTTGATAACCTCATCTGGGTAGTCCTTAGTGGATTTCATGTTAGGGGTGAACGTTCCTCCGGGACACTGGGTTTATAAAATGTATGGAACAAACTATTTATATTAAAAGTATTCATATTCTTTAAAAAGAAATAATTCCTGTAATTGTTCATGCTTTACTTGACATAGATAAGGTTGAGTAAAGAGTTGCTGCTGAAAGAGTTGCAGGCTGGATTTAAACCCATGCTGACACGATGTGTGGGCACTAGAGACAGTGGTTTGGCCACCATGGTTTTAAAGAGGCACTGTGTAGAATTTCACAAAGTGAAAACAGAAATACTTTCTCTTTCATTGACCAGGTTCCAAAAGCTGAAGAACATGTATATCATGATATTTAAAAGCAGTTTAGATGGGACAATGTTTAAGTACAATAAACAGTGCATATTTTGCGATTTGAACTGGAATTGCAGTCTGGATATAATGAGTTGTGCTTCCACAGTGTTTGACAATTGGTGTGCGTCGGTCAGTCTTTAATATAAGTTATGCACTGTGTGTAACAAAGCACTGCATAGTATAGTGAATCATCATCCCATATAGATTGGTTTTTCAGATTTTTTAAATATTGTGAAATACAGCTTTTACAGCATTTGGAAGCTGGTCACTTGAAAGAGAATGTAATTCTGTTAAGCTCAAATTCTACAAACAACACCTTTAATATGCAAATCAAATAAAAAATATTAATATATTTGGTGTTTGTCTCACTCACCGTCCCGGGCCGGGGGTAGGGGATCTTCCCGGTGTAAGCCACCCACTGGTAGTTTGGCCCCTCTTTGTGGGCGTAAGGTCCATTGAAGACCTGGCGGATGTCAGCCATGGAGTAGACACACACGGCTGAGCCCTTGAACACGGACCTGGGCGGTACAGGGATGTGGAGAGTGAATTACAGTATGGGCCACCAGTTTACATAACACCTGAGCAAGTAGCTAAATTCTCCCACTTAAATCCACTCCTCTATATGTTTTTACACCGGCAGCAGGTATTCATCCATCATATATGCTGCAGACGCTTTCCACCACAAGCAAGTATTAGCGTAGTCTAATGACGGGCCTATTATTAACATTACAGCAGTTCTAATCAACCGGACTTTAGCATTGACTTTGACTGTGAAAAGTTAGCGTGGAAGCCTATTGTGAGATAAGTAAACAATTACACAGAACGTCTGTCACAGACACAAACACAGACGTGTTTATTATCCCTGGCCGTGTGGACATCTAAGAGCGTGCGTATCCTCCGTTCATAATCTCAGTTTACATATGCGAGGTCAGGAGCGCCGAGCCGTTTCCTTGAATCCTAATGCTTTGCTGACTGACGGCTTGTTAAAAGCGCAGTCATGTGGGAACCGCAGGTTCCAGTCCCTCACCAGAGATCTCGTTCGTTTAGTGCTGCGGATTTGACTTCCTCCTCTGCAGAATTTGTGGGCAATACAGTACAGGCTGTTTAAATAACAGACCTTGTTTCACGGGTTTGTCAGCTATGATGAATATGAATGGGAGACGGGACCCCTTGGAAGGAAAGTAGACATTAACACTGACCATAGCATTTGTACAGATGTGATGAGGAGGAGATCTGCTGAGGAGTTGAAAAAAGTACTATCCTTTAATGGGGCAGATACTTGTTAAGGCAATGCATGTGGGGGGGTGGGGGGGTGCACTTAGTAACACAGCCCGTGACTTACCCTGAAACTGAGAACAACCCGTAGATGACAGGATTCTTGGTGTCCTGAGCTGGCTGGATGAACACGTCTCCTGTAGGACAAACAGAGAGTTACACATTACTCAAAGGGGCACTGCAACCCTACTCCTTAAAGCACTTGTAGTCGTGCCAGTGTTTGGTGTAGCGGTCTAACCTCCCAGCTCTGAGTCCCGATTCAGACACTTTCAGTGCACTTTCTCCCCTTCTCCCCCATCATGCCTGTTTCCCTAGCCTAACCCTTCTACTGTTCTGTCATAAAAAATACCTGCACCGAATAATCCTACGAAACAACCCTGGTACTCTGAGTTGAAACATTGAAGGACAGGGGGCAATTCTCTTTCTCTCTGAGCTGACTGGAGGCTTGTTGATTTTGCTTTGGATTTGTCAACAGCCAGAACTAATTCAAAGCGTGACATAGAGATTGTTTCTGCTTCCTGGACTGGCTCCGGGCAGGGGGGGGTTAAAAGAGTCTTATTTTTATTGGATGGTGCAGAATGTAAGGCTAGTTAGCAGTGTTTCTGGCCACTGTGGGGTCCTGATCGGAATCGTTCCACAGCAGACACATATTCCTAGTTCTCAGAGGGGGGGAAGGTATGAAATGGAGATCTCTCATGCTTTGATGCGAGCCATATGCCCACTGATGGTCCTCAGACCTGAGGTAATTGGACCATGTATTGCCCAACGGTTTAACAGGTGAAACGGGAAAATGAAACAATACAGGGAACAATAAAAATCTATTTGGCCTACCTCAGTTCACCTTAGTCCCAGGTTAGAAACAATTCCAGGGTGCAGTGAGGAAGAGAGCGCAGTGAGGATGCTCCCATATTGAGGGACAAGCAGGGTCAATGGGACAAGTGTTAACCCAGAGCCACAGGTCATTGGGAATGCCAATCACTAAAAATATCCAATGATTTGATGTGTGGAACATTACACCCTTCGTGGATAACTCTGGCCCTATGTCATGGGTGTTTATTAAGGCAGACATTACAGTGACATTGAGCCTCTTGGACATCAATCAGCTCCTGAACTGTTCAAATAAATAGCTCAGCAATGATCAAGCTGAGAAAGAAAATGCCTAAAGAATCATATAGCAGACCACTATTTAGAGTTTCTGCCCTTATCATGCTTTCTGATCATTTGCAGAAAAAATACATTTTAAGTGCTTATTTTGGTCGAGAGTTTTGGCCTTTGTAACAACAGCTGAATTTCTTTGACAGTAATGAGTTAATCATAAAAAACTACTTTTCTTATTGCCAGAGGGGGAGAATGACAGATAAGGGCTGCAAATTAGAAATGGAACTAACTTTTGGCAAATGTCAGCGAGCTTCATAACAGATTTGAGGCCAGTTTGACAGCCCTCCTGGCTGCAGGTTCACAGGAAGCAGGAAGAGAAGTGTGGAACCAGCTGCATCATACTGGACATCTGATGTGTCAGCAGAGGCACTGAGGCTTATTAACTATCTACATTCAGTCAGTATCAGTGGGCCTTCAAAGAAAAAGCGCTGTTCTCGCTAGAGGATGAGAATGCCAAAATAGTATGAAAGAAACTATATTTGCAATGTATCACTGTACATGCATATTCCACTCATGTTTAAAATACAATTCCCATTGATGTCATGAGAATAGGACAGTGTAATATACTTTAAAACATATCTGTTTCAGGCAACAAGTATTATTTTCACATACATAAGGATGGCTCAGGAGTCGTCGCATGACACTGGACTGGTTTGTGGTTTATTTATATGTGGTAATGTGTTTTCTATTATGCCCATGTTTGGGTTGTTATGGTTTGGTGCACCAAGTTACATTGCTGGGTTATAAGTGTGGTGAGTTAGTTGGTTACCTCTACACCTGTTAGGGTTTAGCAATTATGCCTCTATAATCGTTGGTGTATGAGAAAGGCGGTGCGCATCATTATGAGTGAGAACTCCTGTCAGTGAGTCCCCTGTAAGGGTGAGTCCCCTTTAAGAAAGGATTATTATTATGGCCATGGTATGATGGTTACTAACAGAGTCTTGTTAAGTCAGGCGTACGCTCTTTATACTTCGCGTCCATGCCGCGTCAGAGCATAGTAGCTTTGTATATACTGGTTGTGCAACTCCAAGTGCTTTGATGTCGTTAGTTCCTCCCGTGTTGTGTTGTATGTGTATTTAAGTTGTATAAATATTAAATTGAAGAACACGTCTCCCTGCATTCCGGTCTTCACTCCTTCACCGCTCTACACTAATTGTGACAGAAAAACTATATTGTGAATAGTCATGGTGGGTAAAGTGAAAGACATACAGTAAGTCTGTCTGCCTGTCTGCCAAATAGTAAGAGATATGACTGCACAGCTTTCCACCAGCAAACACAAAGAAAACCCACACAAATCCCTTTGTGACCAAGACATGTGGTCAAAGTATACACACTTAAGCATATTTCTCAAAAATGAGAATAACGGCAGACAATAAAACAAAAGCTATGACTATCGAGGGGAAGGAAAAGAGTCTGCATCTGTACTGTAGGTCTGCAAGGTACCATTATAACAAACTATGAAATGAACCAGAAACCTAGCTGCCACTTCCTTCGTCACATTAAAAAAGCCTATGAAAAAACATGAATTGTCATTTTTTTCTGACAGACTGATTAAAATTCTGCCTCTCACTCCCTCAAACATCTCTCTCTTCAGTTTCTACTGTCCGTAGGTTCCATGCTGCCCTGGGGAGACAAGAAGACTGGAACCTTTCTCAAGCTGAAACTCTTCCATAACATCCCACTCTATTCCCATATCCCCAGTGACCCCTCATTCAACAGCCCACCCCACCATTAAGGAAGATGTGGAAAAGAGAGGACAGGTGAGGTAAGACAAACACACGTTGACATTGAGAAACACTGCATTAGGATTCGCTGAATATCAAAATAATTGATCCTTTAAAGCCCATAGCTTGAGCTGTGAAGCGAGCCTCCCTTAGGCGACACACCGAATGTAGAGTAAAACAAACAGAACTAGTCATGATTAATGGCAGCAGTAAAAGCAAACGACCTGCATTAAAAGCCAAAATGGGACTGCTAATGAAACATGTCCTGCTAATAGCTTGTGTTCCTTATTATTTAGCCAGAGCTCTGAAACACTCCATCTTCTGGATGCTTCCCTGAGATGCTGAGCACTCATCCCTGTGGCTGAGGATGAGTGAGTGACAGGCAGGGATGATCACTGTAACGCGGCGGGGTGCCTGCTGGCTGATCTGGAGACAGGCCTTAAAACCCTGCGCCTCATTACCAGTGCTCCTCAGACGCCTACACACCAGTCCTACCACAGCTGTCCCATTAAGCTGATCTGCTTATCATACAAGAGCGAAGTAAAAAGACTGACCGCGGGTGTGACAGAGGTAACGTGATCAGCGCCTGTATCTTCCCCTAACATCCCCTCAACGCTGCTTCATTAAGGGGAGAGAAAACAGTGCTTATAAAGACTCAACTGGTACATTAGGTACATTGGATGATCAAACACAAGAGCAGTCGTCATGAAGAATCCTTTGTGTCCTAAAGCAAATCTGTCCCTAAGAGCAGATATGGTATGAGTGAAAAAACAAAACAAAAATGAGAAAAATCTGTGCTTGAATCTGGAAAATCTCCTGTAAGTTGTCTTTCATCAGCAGAATCGTAACATGCAGATTCATGTTTTACTAGCCCGGGCATCGGGTCACATAGCTGCTTTCACTCTTCATCGGCTAGACTCTTAATCATCCAACAACCCCTTCCACCCCACACACACACCTCAGGATGAAATATCAGACCGCAGAAGCAATGTTACATACTGTAAGTCTAGAATCTAGAAGCTTTTGTGGGACAAGTCCTTAATATAGTAGGAAGGAAACTGGATGTTGGAATGCTTCAACTAACAGTGGCCACTGAGCAAAAGAAGTTGAAAGACATCTATGTGATGTCTATTCAATGTTTATCAATGTCTTTTCAACATCCTTTGAGTGAGGTCTGAGTGGATGTTTGGTCATGTTGTGTTTTGTCATCTGTAAGTGTTGATTATTTAGTGTCTATGAAGGAAAAAAAGACAGTGGGTAAAACTTAGAAACACTGGCTAGTTAGTTTTAGAACATATTGACCAGGCTATAGCACCGTTTGAAGACTTAGAAACACTGGCTAGTTAGTTTTAGAACATATTGACCAGGCTATAGCACCGTTTGAAGACTTGGCCTACTTACGGAGCTCATCGAAGTGGGTCTCGACGCCGTCCAGACCGGGTACAGAACAGATGAGTCTGGCCTTTAGGAATGTGCTCCACTTGTTGACCAGACAGCAGTGTCCACCATCATCGTTCTGCAAGAGACAAGGCCATTTTGAAACCTGACACTGAGACAAACGTCTCCTATGAACAGGTCCATAGATTCAAACCAACAGCTGTTTGAGTCAACAAGGATCCAGCTAACCCTGGCTTAGAGACGAGCTGGGAGTCATAGCATCAAACCTGAGTGTCACATCTGATGTGAACAGACGCCAAACCCTACAAAAGACTGGGGAGTGAAAATGATTCACAGCCCCTAAACTCCTTACAAAATACAACCCATCTCTCCAGACACGTCGACCAGAGAAAACACGATTTTGAGATATAAGTACAACATGGAATGTTCATGTGGAAAAGTCTGAGATAGGTATTTGTGCAACAATTAATATTCTAATAATTTACTCAACATGTCAAGGTTAGCAAATTCTCCATAGTTTTATAAATCAAAAACTAAAATTAGACGTACTGTTAAATGTTATAAATTCTTTCAAGAAAGTGCTACACGTGTCTCCGTGCCATGAGTGGACAGTGGGATCCGGAGACAGACCAATAAAAGAAATGAAGAGAGCAGGGGGATGGTTTACACAGGGTCGCGACCCTGACCTCTCAAAGCATAAACAATGTACTATGTCACTTCAGCCACTGGGCCATACATACCATCATTAGCCAAACATTTATATATTCATGTATGTTTATGTGTATATCCTGGAGGCCAAAGGCAAACTCTCTCACTCCAACAGTTTATCACAAGGGACAAGAGCGTTCCCTTTAGTTTGGGTTTCCTAGACTGCTCATAGGCTGTTGAGGAAGTAGGGGGCTGGGCAGTGTTGTTTTATGATGGACAGTGTTTAATGATGACTTTACAGAGATGCTTTATGGGAAGTTTCCAAGGCGACCTCTATACTCTGGAGATTTCTGTGTATCATTAGTGACCGGTAACAGGGTTTTTGGGGTCAGAAGTCAAAGGTCACAATATGACCTCTTTCACGTGCTTTCTGTATTTTTCAGGGCTGATGATGAGTTACAGTACATGCCGGGATGGCTACTTACCAGACAGATCCTGCCTATCCTGGACTGGGTCATGGGACTCTGGCCCATCTCTGAAGACTTCTCCCGGAAGAAGAAGTAAAGTTTGTCATCATTCTTCTCAGCACTGTCTGGGATGAGCTGTGCCTTGATGAATGTGGGATCTAAAGAAAAACAACAGAAGAGAGAGAAAAAGAGAAATAGACAGAGAGGGAAAGAGATTTGATGAGGAATCAGATGCTAGCCGGCGTCAGTTAGGGTGGTGATCGGAGCATGTCACATGTTACTAATCGCCCTGATTATTGATACTGGTTAAGCTCAATATGGCCTCGTCCTCTTTCATCACGCTGATCTACTGATTGGGGCACAGCTGGACACTTCCAGTCAAACCCATCACCCCCTGTTGTTAATTAGACAAAACCCACATGGGGGGAAGGGTGTGGTGGGATACACCCACTCGTATGGGGGGTTAGGATGAGGGGGGGGCGTATGACGTATGGACGGACGGGGGATTAACCCATCTGGGAGGAGCAGCATGCAGGATGTCCTTTCTCCATGGACTGGGGGGACTCAGGTGGGGTTGGTGGTGACCTCCTCCTGACGGGGGATGTTTGGGGGGGAAGTGGGGGGTCACAGTGCAGAGCTGCCTGGGAAATAATCAATGTTTGGAAACAGACCTCCCAGAGCTAACCTATAATGACTGGCTAGACTGCAGATAATCAGAAAACAAAGATGGCCATATAGTGTGTTAATGTGTCCTGCCAGCTTTGAAAAAACATTTCTTGTTTTGCTGCACATGCTGAATACGAAATGACAGCAAACGTGTACGGTGGGAAACTGAGCGAAAGAAGATCTGGCTAAAGCAGTACAGGCTGACAAATGACAGTGAGGACGAAAGTTTTCCTCATCTTTCCCCTGAAATACGTACATGACTACTCTTTTGACAAGTATTTTACAGCCATATAAACATCTCCATGCAGTGCATAATATGAAATCACATGCAGTGTTACTGTGTGACAGCAGAGTGTTTTGGAAAATACACTGATGAATGACAATAACGGGTGTTTGTCAGGGGAGACATTACCGTTCAGCCACTTGGAGTTGTACTGGTCTGTCCTCATGGCTGTCTGTTTCCCCAGCGTGCGGAAGATGGATGCATCTGTACCCATGAAGTCAATGTACACCCCAGCATAGAGTTCCCCATCTGCCCGTCACACAAGGGGAGTGCGGGAGGATGGAGAGATGGAGTGAGAGAAAGTAAGAAAAGAAGACAGAAAAGGGGAGAGAGAATGAGAGACAAATCAAGGGAAAGTCATTTAAAGACAATACCTCAGGAAGGAAACTATTATGGAGATATGAGCCTGTTTTGTGTAGTGCAGAAACACACCGTTTCCCTCTACACCACCAATGGGGGGGCCCGGCTAGTGACCAGGGATGCAACTGAGATGACAGTGGGGAGATCCCAGTCAAGGGATGTGTTTGCTGGCATGAGTGGGTGGAAGCCTGGGAAATGCCCAGCGCCACCAGGTTGGGCAGGTGCTGCCCCAGTATGGGACCATATTTAGAGAGCTGACACATCTCCCAGAGGAGAAGGTGATATGTTCCATTGACAACCGTGAGCAATGCAAACCCTTGTTGGCAGGGCGACCAAACACAGCAGCAAGATTGGTCGAGAGATCTACACACAAACCCCCCTTAGACAAGGGGAACTCCCAGGTTTGCATGAGCGCTAGTGGCTGTGGTGAAAGTCACTTCTACAGTAGGCTGCTAGCCGCTATTTTGCTAAAGTAAATGGATTGTAGTTCAGCCCAGGACAGCTCGATGTGTGGGCTGACACAGGGGTTACAGAGGGGTCACAGAAGTGTCACCCAGCCCTGAGTGCCTGTGAGTTCAGTCGGAGCCATGCCAGAGTGGAAGAGGTCGACTGCCAAGTCTGACCAACTGCTCCCAAGCTTCACATAACACCATTAAACCTCATGACATTAGAGGTAGCAAATACCAGTACACAATTACAGGGAACACACTGGAAACTACATACTGTACATTTGTCATTTTCTGTTGTATTGATTTTGACTGTAACAATGTGACTAATATAATCACCACAAAGTACATAACAATTAAGAAAAAATTGTTTTAAAAAACAAAAGAACTATTTGAATGAACAATGTTTTTATTTAAGTCTATCATCCAGACACAGATAGAGCAGGTGATATCTCCCACAGGATAAAACCTGAACAAACAGGTGAGAGGAAGACAACGAGATGAGAAACACAGTACTTACTAATTAGAGCTGAGACACTGTTGAGTTTTGGGTCATAAGGACATTTTCCTTTTCCTGAATCCACTTTGCCTGGATCCAATCGGAAAGTATATTCCTGTAAAGGAGAGGGCAGACAGAGTTAAATAAGGTAAGATATTGTTTGCATTCAAAACCCAGTCGACCGTGGCCTTGTGTGTGTATCAAGTGTGAAGGTTTTCACATGCTGTGTATATTTCAGAGCACGGACACAACACAGTAGGGGCACGTTGGGACCAGTTGGGGAACACAACAAGCGAAGGTTCAGAGATCGACACTTGCCACACAAATGAGCATTTCTGAGCATTTGTCTCTTAAATGATGTGTTAGAGTGCCGAACCAGATACACACACATATTTATTAGCTCTTTGTTGTATAAAGAACCCTGTTGCCTACATGATGGAGTGCTTGCGCCCAAACACAGAGAGTGATTCACCTTGCTCCTGATGTTTGTGTTGTGGAGAGTAGCTTCCAGGTATACAAGCTGAGATTTTTAGCATCTGTGCCCATATTGGCTCAAGGGTTGCAATAATGTTGAAAGTAAGTAACTGGATGTCAACTTTTTTTGTTAGTTAGAATTTTCTCTCTTCCCGAATCATATATATAGCCTTGCCACATCACTGCATCTCCTAGTACACTCAGGAGTGTAGATTGGGGTGTGTTTTGCGTCGTATCACACTAGTCATCTACTACACGGAAGTACTCACCAGCACTTGTGTGCTTGGAGGAGATTTTACTGGCCAACAACAATGACTGAACTGAACCCGTCCTACCATAAGATGCTCCTAAATCAATTGCTCCTCCTCCCAGATTACTGCTGCAAATAAGAATAATTTCTTAGTCAACTTTCCTGGTTAGAATAACGGTAAAATGTAATAAGGCGACTCGGCCAATTTTGCAACTTCACACTTTTGCACCCCCCCCACGATTGACTAAATGGCAAGAGAAACAAACACTTTCCTTGAAAAACAAAGTCAGATTGTCAAACTGATTTAATGTGAACCTACAGACTTGTAAGAGTTTTGTCTATGGCTCAACCCACTTGAGGCACTCCTCCTAGATTGGCTCCCAAGACACATAAAAGCAGCACATTTCCAAAGTGTTCTTTTGTTTTCCACTGGGGGTGGATTGGTAAAAAAATTATTTATTGCAAACCATTTGACATTATATTTTATAGGGCGATTATGTATTATGTATTTCTTCCACCTCAAATGATTTTCTTGCGTGAGTCATTTCATTGAATTTTTTTGCAAATTTAAAGTAGAAGCCAAGGTGAATAAACCATTAACGCAATGTGAAATAAATCCTTTATATTCACAGAAACCAAACCAAATTGTATTTATGGACATAACTGGGATATAATGACTCACGTACAGTATATCTAAGACCTTTCTACTATTGCATTGTGACCACAGTCACCACAAGTCTTTATCTCTAAAGTCCCATAGTCAGCAGCATCCAATTTGGACCTCAACAGATGGTACATTAATAGGCTCCAAGGTCCCTGACCCAACCCCCTTGCAGCAGAAGCCTCATCTCAGCCCACCTCTGACTCCACAGGCCCTGCTGTAGTGCTGAAGTCTGCCGCCCGGCTGGTCCGTCCTCCAGACTGGGGTGCCTGCAGGTATAGAGCCTAAAAAACAGCACACGTGCCACTCGATTACCACGATGGTCCAATCGACTGCACCTGACCAGAGACCCCAGAACCAATGGAAAGTCAGTGGAAATTGAACCCAAGCGTCGACCAAGAGGAGAACAGACAAAAAGCTCAAATAAAGACCATGACTGAGAAAGAACAATAGAACGGTGACCAAAAAACAAAGAAGTGGACTTCGTACGAGTAGATGTAAAGATTCACAGCGATGATAATAAGCACAAAACGACCAACTCATAACTCATTTTAAGTAAACCACGGACGAGAGTTCTAGAGAGAGTTCAGCGAGAACGTGCATAAATAATTCAGGATGACTTTCAGAATGTGCCATTTTCTAGGTTGATAAAAACACACAGGCAACATGCAATGCCATGCAAGCAAACACAAAGTCACAAGGCAAAAAACAAAGAAAAAACACGACCAATTTGGGTGAAAAGTAGAAAAGAAACAGAGAGAAACAAAAAAACAAGAGTTGGGAGGGATTCCAGTAAAGCCATTGCAAGATAAAACTTAGAAAATCTCGGGAGATGTCTGAGGACTCACAGGACTTTGGAATAAAAACAGAGAGAACTTGCAATCAAATGGTTTTTGTTTGTAACTCACTTTTCCTTAAAAAAAACCTTCACAGTTAAAGCGCCATACGTAGCATGGCTTTTTTTGTATGCACGTATGTGTGTCTGTGGGAGGGTGGGGGTCTCTACATTGAAACCTTAGTCTCCAATTAAACGGAGAGATTAAACAGGAGTGAGAGTAACAGTAAGTGTTCACTGGGGACGGCAGCTGCAGTGGCTCTGTTGGCCGCCTGTCTGTGAGCGACGGAGGAATGGAGGGATGGATGGCTGCGCTACAAGGCTGACGATGGATGAAAGCCTCCGTAAGGATTGATGGGATTTCCAAGGCTCCCCGGACAAGCCAAGAGACTAGCAATCAACAGGTGAGGGTTGCAGACGACGGGGGGGAGATGCTAGTGGTTGTTTAAAATACTGTCAACACGCTTCCCTCAAGCAGCCCTGCAGTTGGCAGTTAGTTGCCTGTGGTGGCGATTAACGGCCTCGCCAATAGGAGTTAGCGCAACACTGTGACACCAACTTTTGGCATAAAGGAGAGCCACTCTCTGTGGAGAACTCAAATTGAGCCTTTAACCGGGTTCACCAATTATGGGAATAGCAAATCAGTGTGAACAGAAAAGCAGATAAAACGTGGGAAAGGCAAATTGACCATGAGAATGATGGATAAGGAGATGTTTTGATTGACAGGTCTGAAGAGGAGAGTTCAGGGGTCAAGGTGTCACCGTGCAAGCTTAGATGATATCTCTGATTACCTGCGACCTACGACCACGGTCTACATAGGTGCAGATGGGATTGTACGCCCCAGTTCCACACACGTACAGGTGGGTCCGGTTCCATGGCTCGATCAGGCGGATAAAGTTCCCACATTCTCCCTGAAGTAGAAAAGGAAAACATTGTCAAAGGATAATCACTAAATTGTACAAAAGACAGCTCAAAAAACACATCTGAAAAAGAAAATGTCAAATGGATGATTAATAACCTTTAGATTACCACCTTAAATTTCCGTAGACCACCTCTGAATTATCTAAGTCTTGTAATGGGCGGCTGTTGGTTTTATTTAATGAAACCTGCACACTCTCTCCAGCACTGGACGGACAGGTTAGTTAGACTCTCTTAACGCTGCTCCTAATGAGATCGGCTCGGTGCCTCTAAACATCTCAGGTCCATAATGTTCCCAATTCACAGTCACTAGGGGTGCAACGGATCAAAAAACTCACGGATCGGATCGTTCCTTGGATCAGAGTCACGGATCGGATCATTTTTTTTCAGATCACCAAAAAAATATAAAGACAAATAAACATAAGATGTCTATTTGTTTATTAACAATATGGGGAAAAATATGAGGGAGAAATGTGATTATTATTGATTGTTGTTTAGGTACATTAAATCACGTTAAGCCTTTTCTTTACAATAGGCTTTAATGAAGCAGAAAGGCTTAACGTCAGATAATGCTCATAATAATTGGAATATGGGTTAGTTGTTTTTATCATTTTCAGGGGTTATGATGAGCAATATGAGAGAGAAATGTGGTTAATATTGATCGTTGTTTAGGTAGGCTACATTAAATCACGTTAAGCCTTTTCCTCGTCATTAAGTGTTCATGACAAGATATGGCCATGAGAAATTTGGTGATGATTGACCATTGTTTAGGTACATTAAAACCCCGGTAAGCTTTTTCACGTTAAGCGTAGTATGTCCCATATGCGACGAGATTTCGTAACGTGGCTCAAACACTTGCAGCATGTGTTTAAAGTCCTCCTTTTGCACAACCGATTATGGCCTCATGTCTGCACCTATAAACACACCGATCGCATTTGTCATGGCTTTAGCCCGATCAGATTAATTGCTTAAATGCCACAGTGATAAGCGGTTGTTTTGCAGCTTTCGTTTTCACTCCTGTCAGTGAAACACCGGGGTGATGTCGCTTCAAATGCGTGGCCATGCTTGATGTGTTTCCACTGTCATATGGCTTTCTTGTGCCACATTGCCTACACACTTCATCATTATATTTAACAGGGAAACCAAAATGCTCGCATACAGGGGATTTAAATGACACGGGCGTTCAAGCTCCTCCGTTCCTCCTCTCGCCATGACCACGCTGTTAGCGGACTGAACATGCGCACAACTTTTTTTGCAGAAATCAATCCGCGGATCACGTGTGTGCCGAACCGAAAATATTGATCCGAACGGATCACGGATCAATGACGATCCGTTGCACCACTAACAGTCATCATTCGTTAACCCCAGCCAAACCTTCATGCTTGTATTCCACCATGATGCAGGGATCAATGACAGCTGGAGAAAAGGAAAGAATGTACCAACTGATCACAGTAAAATGTGTGTAGTACTAGGGATAAGCCATGTGTAAACATTTAACCCCAACCACATGACAGATGCACTTACAGTCAATCCCTTGCGTGTTTGTGTGTGTGTGTGTGTGCACAGGTGTGTATATTTCTCATTGGCCCCCCACACACACGCAGACAGCATGGTGTGGATGATTGCCTTTGACCTCCGCCCTGAACCAACAGCCTTTTTGAATTGCTTTTGAATTGTCGTCATCTGTCATCGCCTTTAGACCGTCCAGGTTTGCCGAAATGTCTCCTGGCAAAATATTTTAGTATCACAGTGTTGGAATTCCAAACTTCTCCACAGACGTACACACACACACACACACACACACACACACACACACACACACACACACACACACAGGTGCAGCCACAGACCTGCACACCCGTGTAGTTCAAACACAGACACAAGCACAGACACATAAACACACATACACACTCATACACACATTTCTATATTCACATGCACACAGAGGCCCTTACTAGCAGACAGGGGAGCTGAGCCGGTCAACGAGCGCGTATAAATGAACATTCCAGTTGAATAAACAGAAGCCTGCCCTCTCCGTACAGGCAGGACGTTATTATCCATTCATGCTCTATCCAGCAAGCCACTGCCCAAACACACCCTCAGGGCTGTGTGGGGGTGTCGACATGTGTGAGCAAATCAAACGAGAATTCCGAGGAGGACCAAACGTTGATTTGAATTTAAATGGTGCTCTGAGGTCTACGAGGGCGCTATGGTGTGTGTGAAGAAGTTAACCCTTCTAAACAGATGTGGTAAAACAGACACTCTCAGTCATACTGGAGTAACAGCGTGCTGGATTGGAGTTGGATGATTTTAACAGTGCAACTGACCCAGGTGTGGAGATGTTCGGGAGGCCACGCTACTCACGTTGGTGTCCTTTCCTGACAGAACGCACTCGGTCTTCCTCTGTGGAGCCACAGGCCAGTGAATCTACCAGACAGAGAGAGGGAGGAGTCAGTTAGTTCTGGCGGCACGGACCGGAGGATGTTAAGTATTGGGGGGGGGGGGTGTGGTGGGACGTGTCTTACGATGAGGGGCTCCTTGTTGATGTCATGCAGGTCCAGTGACAGGATGTAGTCCTTGCTGCCCACGTACATGCGGTCATGATCTTCGTCCATTCTCAGGATTCGGTAGTCCGTTGAGTTCAGGTGGAAGGTAAAGTGGTGGGCTGTGCCAGTAGATCTCAACTCTGGGAGAGAGAGAAACAAGTTTATTCAGGTCGCCATTAATATGTTGGAGGTAAAGGGCAATATGTATACACTCACTGTGAAGCCACAGATACTATCAAGTTATTTGCCTTTTATTGGGAGTCAGAACAGAGCAACATATCCTGGCATGGAGCATTGTTATGACAGCTAGCGAGGTGCCAAAACTATGATGAAAAACTCAGTTTTTCATTCTGGAAATTGGTTTTCCTTTTTTTCTGGAAGTTATGCCAAACAAATTGTGCGCCTTGCTTAGGCGCACAACTTTAACCACAAAAAATAGTCCAATCTAGACCTCTGACTAGCCGCTAACAGCGACAGTAGCCGTGGTGGATGTTGGCCTGCTACTTCAAGCTGTTGTTTGGATTCAGTTTGTTGTTTATGGCAGACAAAGGCTCACAGTCTGTTATTATGGTTTCTGTTTTTCTCCGCATTGCAATCGGATTGAAGTGCAATACACACATCCTGAAAGTGACACAAGAACAACACGTAGAGGTTTCAATCTGAGTGACAGTAAAATGAAGGGGCGCCCATTAGACGATTCAAGAAATAGTAAATGGACAATGTCTGTTTCACTGTAATGTGGAAACTAAGGGGTACAAGCTCAGAAAATATTCGCTAAAAATAAATTGCACAATTCAAGTATAAGCCAAAATTAAACCACAGTTTTTCTGAGGTAAAAACATGAATGGAGACAGTTGTCCCAGAAAAAGCCCTGATGTCTGTAACGATCTAGCCTGGTAATAGAAAACCTGGACCTCACTTTTTAAAGTTATAATATGGTAAGGCCATATTAGAAAAATGTAAAAAACTGCTTACAGAGTGACACTGCAAATAATATAATTGCAGTTAGATTAATAAGCATTGTTTCTCTAACCCACTTTTGACCTTCTAAGGCAGTAATTGCCTGCTTCTTTGCACCCACTGGAATAGTTTGTTACATTAGGATATTGTTGTTAACACACCTGTTGTTGAAAGATTGACATTATGTGGCTGCCAGTTTCATATAATTTCATACTTGCATTAATAAAGTTTATTTAACACTACCAAGGTAAACTATAGAACCTGAAGAACAAAGCTTTGGCAACCAAAGTAAATGGCAGGACTGAGGTGTTTCTTGGTTTTCTCCGTTTCTTCACACACAATTTCTGCACATGAAGCTTGCATTTAAATTCCTCAAATTGGCCACTAAAATTTATTATTTCTGTTGTTATTTATATATAATTAATTAATTTACCAAATCTACATTTACTGCTCATTTACTTGGTAGGGCAGAACAGGCTAGTTGGGTCAGGCTGGCAAAAAAATGTGATTTGTCGTTCTGGAGTTGGAGTAATGTCTTAGCTCTCTACTCTGGTCTACACATGCCCCTGGCGATGGGAATTTGAGCTCCAGTTCAGCCACTGTCTGTGCCCTTCCTCCTGGTCTCCTCCTTTGTGTCTCCATGGTTTCTGCTTCCTCCTGTCCTTTCAATAAAAACAAATAAAAAAATACCCCCCAAAACTCTTGAAAAACATTGAAAATGTGATTTATTTGAAGAAATTAAAAATAACGTATAATCAGATGTACAGTACATGTTAGTGTTATGTGAACTCAAAGATCTTTTAACAATGTATAAGTAAAACCTGACTGAATTTACTTTGGGGGAAATTGCTGCCGTGGAACAGTATGTTTTTCAGGGTTTGTGTGTGTTTGTGTGAGATCTGTGGTTAACTCAGGGGTGTGAGGGCATAGTAGAGCTTTGTGCCTTTTCTCTTGCCATCCAGTTAAACTCATCTGGTATGAAAATGGCTCCATTGAGATGAAGAGGGGAGTTCAGTGTTAGGCCTGAGTGAGGTGGGAAACTGACTCTCTCAAAGACTCTCTGACTTTCTCTTTCCCGAGGTGGATCCTCTCTCTCTCTCTCTCTGTACAGCTCAGAAAGTCAATCTGGCACTTGGATCCCAAATGTCCCAGAGGATGGAGGTCCTGTTCATTTTCCACTCGGCTGGATCCAGACAAACACCCCCCCTGTCTTCTGTAAATTCTACTCGGTTTCCAGAGGCTCCCCCGTTCCACAGCCACTAATGGTGCGCTCCACTGAATCCAGAGGAGAAAGTTGGAGACAGACTCTGCTCGATTAAAAAGTTGTGCTCACGACAGCTTTAGTGGACATCTGCCATGTGGACGAACTGAGTGAGGGAACTGAGGAGCTCTTCAGAGCTAGAGGAGATAATGTTACTGTATATTAGTGACGTGGATCCGTTGGCAGTTAATGTGCCTGGTGCTGGTATTGTTTCGCTCAGAACGTGTGTAATGTTATTGTCATGGTTTTGCAGGTTTTATTTAGCTAGCCACACATAGAGGAGTTACACCTCACTACATTTTCCTGTCAACTTCTGTCAATGTCACACACACTTGCATGTTGGTGTACTCTGGCATGTTGCTCTGTGTGTATCTGTAACCAGAGTGGGGACACAGGTGCAGGTGACAGGCTGGTGAAGAGTCGTGTCCACGCTGGTTGGTAACTGAAACCCTCACTAACCCTGGGTGAGACAGACGGACAGGAATACTCAATAGTGTGTTACAGACCAGTCGGAACATATCTGCATCAGGTACAGTAGTACACACGCTCAAACGCACGCGCGCGCGCACACACGCGCACACACACACACACACACACACACACACACACACACACACACACACACACACACACACACACACACACACACACACACACTTAACAGTTAACAGTGTGAGAGCAATGAAAGGTCAGCTCCCTTCATAAACAGCTGGGCTGTCAGTCTGAGCAGACCTGTTGTTGTGGCTCTGGTTATCAGCCAGTAAGCCAGCCAGTAGGTCAGACAACTAATGAGCTAGTGAGCAAGCCAGTAAGCCAACCAACCAAAACCAGTAAGCCAGGCAACAAGCCAGCCAACCAGCCGGTAAGTCAGCCCTTCCTAGCTGTGTCAAAACATCCCTTTAGTGTTGTCCCATAGCGATGCTGGCAGGAGCCCCGGGTCGAGGAGAAACAGGACACGCTGGATTCAGGACACGCTGTCACCAGCTGACATGTCACATTCACCACCTCTTCTCTGAGATTAGCACTGAAGGTCATTTGAATGCGACCGCAGTGGCGTTGCTGCTCGGCATCCAGCACTTGGCTGGGGGGGGGAGTTAAGCAGTGCCAAAGTCCTTACCAAGTCCAAGGTCATAGGAGAGACACATTTACAGACGGACAGACAGACACAAGCTGGGACAGACAGAGGAAGATTACATGCGACAGGCAGACAACATCCATCAAAAACCTAATCAGTCACACCAGCCTATAGGGACTGTCACATCTCAACTGCCGCTCACTACTCCAATAACCTGTCACTCTATCACTGAAAATGCTTTTCTAGATGCTAGCCATTTCTGATGCAAAGAAATTAGTTAACCGTAGCAATATACAGTAGCTCTGCAGTCCGGAGCCACTGAGACAAATTTTTTTTTTTTTTTTTTTTTTTTTGGGGAACTGAGACAACTTAGCCGAATGACCAACACTGAGAAATCTAAGGTGAAGATTGAAGTAGCACAACACTCAATAGCTGCACGCACTGCTGGAGACTAATTAGGGCAAGGATAGTTAACAAAATATACAGTGGCGCAGCATATTCTTCCCCCTTCAAATGATATCAAAACATTACATGAAATTATTCACTTTTAAAATAGAATAATTACAGTCTCAGGTTACATTAAATACCGCTTGTGCTCTGTGGTTTGTTTTGCAAGACGGCATTTTATGTAATTGTGTTTTGAAATGATCATTGCATCCAACAATCATTTTAAAAATACATATCCCCCGTTCCACATTCATTTTTTTCAGCAAATTCCCATTGTAAGTAAAAATAATTATCGGATCATGAAAACATTCTCTGTCTATGTTTAACACAAAAAAAACAAAAAAAGATGCTTCACGTTGAATCTCTGAAATGCACATTCCTTGTGGCTAAACTTACTGTACTGTTTAACACGGGTGGTGTCTCTTGTTTCAAATTGGGCAAATATGAAGCAGTGCCAAATGTACAGTGAAGCGTGCCCCTGCATGAAACAAGACTAGAGATGTAGAGAATGGGAGAAAGGTGTGGAGGGAGTGACTTAACAAATTCCCACTAAGGTGAAATGTCTGCCTCTTTCCTGCCAGCCAGTCCTCTTTCCCAGTGCAGCGTGACCGACCGCAACAGGGATACTGTGTCACAAACTGGGCATGACATGGACGAAGGACTGCTAACTGGATCGAGTCAAAGCCAGGATGACAGGATCAGGCCACTTGGCTTTTTCACCTTAGGATCAGATTAGCTATCCTTTCATGACACCTACAGCATGCTAACTGGCTAAGCATCATCCTGCTGAATGTCCTATCTTCCTCTATCAGAATATCCATTCTCATCCTTGCTCTCCAGAATCTGGGCAAATTGTTGTGCAATCTGGCATGGGTGGGAAGTGTTTTTTTTCCTTTGCCAAAGCAGGTTACAGCATGTCTCCACTAGGTGACTGGTAGAGGCATGGTGAAATCACAACAAATCAGTGATGGTTTGACACCACATCATCTTACAATTATGGGATGTGCATGCTATCACTTTTGGCAAGGCTGGGCTTAGAAACCACACTGGGATTTTGAAATTCAACAGTTTGTTTTTCTGTCATTTGTTCTAATGTATGTTAAGCAAGTTTGTTTGATATCTAACCCATAAACCTACCCCTAACTTGAGTTGGCCTGCTGACCATAATTTGCTAACACCTGATTCCTGGAAATAATATAATAAAACTCTTTATCCCAGAGCTCGGATCACGTTTAGTTTTGATAAAGATAAAAAAACAGCATGTTCAACTGAACAATAAAGATAATTTAAAAATTAATAGAACAATATTTTTATAACATTAAAATGCAAAACAATTCCATAATCATATCCTACCCATTTGATTGGTGTGCAATTAACACACTCCAATGTTAGCAGTGGTATTTCATTTTAAATTTAAAAAATACATCTTCTATTCTGAATAGTTGATGATGCAAATTTAGGTTTATCATTACAGTTTTAGTGTACCTCACTTAGCACATATTTCTGTCTATCTGAAGTAAGTGCATCCATTTAGTATACTGTGACCCTCGTAAAATAAATGATCTCCTTAGTTTAATCTGGCAACATATTGACATAGATAAGAAGCATAAAAAAATGTCCTTTAATATATAGAATGTGCTTTCAGTTCCAACTGTTGATAACAAATCCAACAATGATAGCATCCAAATGTTCCATCCACTGCTGAGCAAAATGATCTGGTCAACATCACCAGAGCACCAAGGTCTCTGTAATCACAACCAGACCCATATTCAAAAAGTGCTCAACTCGACTAGAGTGCATGGATCCTAGGACCTTATGGTTATGATAAGATACACTTAACAAGGAAAGAGGCCTTGAATTTAAACACCTGTCACCATTACTGCAGTTCAGGGGGGAGATTGACAGGGAGGCAGAACAGGACAAAGCTTTTGTTATCGATCGGGGAATGACCTCGACCTTGGTGTGGCAGACCTTATGGAAACTTCCTAATTTGTAGACCAGAGGAGGCAACTAGTGAATAGTTCCATCAGGGACCAAGACCTTGTTAGCAACATCTGGTGTGAAACTGCCTGTCCACGTGGTGAGGATCTGTTCAGACAGGCTGGTGGGCAGGCGGATGGGTGCGGCTGGGTCACGCCATGTCCTTGGCCCATGAAGAGAGAGCCCCATTGTCCAGCAGGCCAGGCCAATTGGCCCGGGAGAGAGCAACGCTGTGGGGCAGCAAAGGGAGGTAGGGCCCTTGTCCTTCAGCATTGAGTTCCTCCTCCAGGGCCACTATTGCCTCAAACCCACCTAACTCAACCAAGGACGTTCAAGATAGGCCCTTGATGAGCCAGTCGTGGGGGGTTGGTATGCCCCCACTGCCTTCAGTGAGATGTGGGCTGTGATATTTCCCGGGAAAATTTGATTTTTCCGATTTAAGATTTTGTCAGATGACCCGCATCCAGTTAAAATAAATATGATTTGCGGCCAAAGAGAAAACCTGCAATTTGAACATAAGCTAAAAATGCAGGCATACAATACACACACAATTTTACTGTAGAAAAGTAGACAGCAGTATTACATTATGAATATTTTATGAACTATTTAGAATGGGGAATTCATATTTAATAACAAACAATATTTCTGTGTTAGGAGAGCAATGGTGAAGATCTTATTCACATCAATACTTTATTCTAACTGGTTTATTGCGGTACTCCAAACTACACTCTCCGTAACTTCCTACACGTTTTTTACTTTAAATATGGCGCCGGTAGAAGTCCAAAACCAAAACAGTAGTATGACATCACATCTACGTTTTTACCTGACCAATCAGCAATTTAACCAGGGATAAGACCGCCCAAGTGCGCCGCCAGTACGAGCTTCCAGACGAGGCTGCAAGAACCTGGCAAAAAGTTCGAGTTCCAGATGAATGGAACCGCATCTAGAACCTGGCGGAATCGTGGTAGTGGGCCCGTGGCGTATCAGACCTGGAGATCTCCACCTGATCTTTAGGGGAAGGAAGACAGGGGTGTTGGGAGGTAGAAGGTGCACACTGCAGAAAATCCCACATACCTGACCAGGCATCCCCGGTATGTAGTCTGAATTTACTTAGACAGAATCATGGGAAGGTGGGACTCGCCTTACGTTGGCTTGTGTTTGTATGGAGCAAACAAAGCCTTCTGATGCCATTCTTTGAGATGCACAAAGGCAGAGGACATCCCGGACACGAGAGCAACTGGAGAGCCCGGTTCATGTGTAGGACCTGATAACCTGGAGCTGTGATGTGACAGCCTGGTGTCTATCTCCATCGACACCTCATAATCACCACCCGACCAACCCCACCACCCACCAGGCTGGGACTATTGACTCTGAATCAGATGTCACAGGAGCTGATTGGTGTTTACCTTTGCCTGTCAAGGGGAAATAATTGGCTCCAGATTAAGTCTTATCTTCGAGCTTCCGGCTGTCACTTCGATGCTCTCATGCTCCTCCGCCGCTGTGAATGGCAGTGTGTGTGCGCGTGTGTGTGCACTTCATCATATCGGGGACATCTGTCTCCCAGTTAAGAAACCAGGAGGAGAAAACATTGATTTCCACAGCACTGCTTCTTCAGCTGAGTTCCTGAGTGGAAACAGGAGATTATGAAAATCAATCTGGGCTTGTTTCATATGACAGGTTAATTGAAACACCAGGGAGAAAATGTTGATTTTCATGTCTTCTGACAGGAAAGGCATTTCCATCTCTCTCCTGTGCCTCTGGTCACCTGACCCTGACTTCTTTTCATTAAAGTTGAAGGACTGGGAGAGAAGTTCAATCATTCAACAGCAGACGTGATCCGAAGAAAGGCAGGATTTGCTGTTGCCTCATTAGGAAATCGTCTCTGATGAGTGAAAACTTACAATTACAGGCAACTGCAAATGTCCTTCCCCTGACCCAGCCAGAGATGTTACACAGTGATGAAATGAAAAGTGACATGTTTTCCGAAGTGCTGCCTCAACCAAACAAACCCAACTCATAAACATGACATCACTTGTATTACATCCAGGAAAGACAGCTTTTGGTTTCACGAGCACAACGATATAGTTGCCAAACCAAAGTTAAGAGTGTGCTATTGCATACTGCGCTTCAAGGAGTAAGATGATGTTTAGATGACACTAATAAATAGTGAGTGGTAAGAGGTTGCTTAGAGGGGAAATGTGTGAGCCAGTATGAGTCTAAGGTAAACAATGGAGGTGTGGTCGCTCTCTTCTCTCCCTCGCCACACACGGCAATGAACAGATGCCAGACACTCCGTAGACCAGGGTCAGAGGTTATTATAGGTAAAAGGTCACCATGGGCCTGGAGAGCAGGTTCGTCTTGGTCCCAAACATGTTTTTGCTTTATCCGCATTACCTCACGGGTCATCTCCTCGCCTCTGAATGATCCCGATAAGGGGGCAATTGATAGTCGCAGGGGGAAAAGTGAAGAGGCTCTTCTTACGGCCTCCATCTGACCATTGAAACAGGCCCTGTCAGGACGGATCGTATGGAGTCTCCAGATGGCTGGAGGTCCACAAAATTTCAATTTTGCACTGAGCACAATAGAGATATTTTCATATCATCGTTAACTGTCTAACTCAACAATGTTTAAAATGGCATCCTTCCAACACAACAATAGGCTGTACAAAAACAGTCTTGGACATGCCAAAAAGACGGCCCATTTATACAGAGCTGCTAATCGCCTAAACCTGCTGCCCTGCAGCGCGTCAACCTATTGGCACCCCTGTCTCTCAGAACACTAATCCCCGGGTTGAGAGCGGAGAACAATGGCTCCTCTCTTTGTTCGCCACTGGGCCTGTATCCCTGTGGCACTATCCGGGCTCCAGGCTAGCAAGCTAGAGCGTGGGTGTGGGGCGTGTAGTGGGGTACACATAGCTGCTAAGCCAGCCCATGTAATGATGATGAAGCTGTGTTTATTGTTGTAGCTGCGCTCTAGGCTAGCCGGCATGTAGTGGTGTAGGGTGAGATTGGTTGTGTGTGTGTGTGGTTGTGTGTAGCTGGCCCAGTGCTGAGACTAGAAGGTCAGAGGGATCAAGGAGGGTCTAAAAAAAGAGATGGAGGGGGGGGGTTAAATGTATAGAATACCCATCTCACACTCTTTCTCTCAAGGAAGGAGCCTCCAGATGACTTTAATCCATCTTAATGTTACGTAAAATAGGGAGTTCTGCTTTTATCTTTCTCTCTTTCGCACTCTCTCCGTCTCCCTCCATCTCCGGCTGACCTCTGACCTGCACTAAGAGCACTCTCACAGTCAGCTGTGGTGTCACCCCCAGTGATGGATTCCCACTGGAGGATGTCTTTCTGCTCCCTTACAGGTCTGACATGTCTCCCCATGCCAAATCGACCGCTAGCTGTTCCTCATAATAGAGTCAGATGAGACGTGGCGAGCAGCTAGGTAAAGGGTGTTCAATAGGCCGATTCTTTAGCCTGATCTTATCTCCCAGCGCCGTTTAACACATGGGGTGTTGGCTTGGGGGTTGGTGTCTTGGTCTCCCCCATCCTCTCCTGCCAAAGGGTCACGGCCAACACGGCGAGAGGTCTGTATGGGTAAATGGGGGGCTAGATGTGTGGAGGCGATGAGAGGTACATATGGAAATGAGAAGGGGTAATTAGGGGGTATATTTAGAGACCATTAGGAGTAAGTGTTGACTCGAAGTCTACCGGGACTGAACCATCCACTCTTTCTCCCACAACACTGAGGCTGTTCCACTCTCAGCCAGCAAGAGGACCCTGAAATGCCCTCCTGGGTCAGTTTTCCACCCCTGGGCTGCAGCTATGGTGGTGGAGTAGAGAGGTGAGAATGGAGGGAAGAGTCCTAGGGGAAAGGGGTTCTGACAACATGGCCTAAAAGCTGTCGTTCATCGATGCTAGTCTGGTCTGGCAGGGGGAGTGCCTTGGCAACTCAACGCTGGTTGTCTGTGACACTGAGTCTGAATGAATATACAGGCAGAGAGAAGCTGTAAGTGTACGGGGGGTAGAAAACACTCAACTCTGTTTTCATGTCACTGCAGCTCACAGTCACAGGCCTGGCTTTTGGGAGGCCCAACAAGGTTTAACCGTGACAGTTGGGAACTAAAATGCTGAGGGACCTTGATGGACAGGCTTTGCTGCGGTCATCAAAAGTGGGGTTGTAAGAGAAAAGGGGAACTGCTCTCAGCCGAGGGAATGCATCCATACAGGACCAAAGCAGTGTGAACGTACTGGAAGTGTAGTCTCCGTCCCAGGCAGTCAGAGTCATCTTGCCTTAAATAGAGATGTAACAAACCTGGGGGATGAAGAGTCTAGTGAAAACCACACTGGCTTACACTGACACTACATCAGCCTGACAACTCTTTGTTTTCTGCTTCATGTCCTCCATGTGCCCCTTTAATTTCTGTTTCTATACTTTCAAACATTCATCTCTAACATGCCAGGTTCAAATAGAGAAGAAAAGGTTCCTAGTTTTCCTACCTCTGAAAGGTTCCTAGTTTTAATCCACCAACCTCCCAGTTGAATGCTATTCCCACAAGATTGGTGCTTCAAACAAGATTTTTTTTAAATAAATGTGTCTGGCTAAATAACGTAAAAATTAAAAATATATAAACTATTATCAACATGCCCAGACTGCAGTCTCAGTTTCACCACTACCTGAAATGACTACACTCATGCTGGCCCAATTATGTTGGTTGGTGAGAAATGCTTGCTAAATACACATCACACCAAGAGATATGCTTCTAGAGCATTTCAACAAGCCATAATTACAGTCAGATTCACTGTTTATTCTTTCTTCCCTTGCTCACTCTGGCTCAGGGCTGAATGGTGAAACATTACATTTTACTGGAGGTTGTAAAAGAAGCGCACAATCAACCTACCTGTATAATTTAGGTTTGATTTCCCTTCAGTCTGCTGGAAGATTACAAATGAAACCTATGCAGTATTGCCGCTATTCTGGCAACACCTCTGACTGGATGACTAACTATTGTTCAAAGCCAAATATTTTTTTTCCAGAATGTCCTCAGAAACATTCTAACTGAAAGATGACTTTAAGGGTGGATATGCAAAAAAGGTTTGTCAGAGTTTTTTTTAAATATCAGTAACATTATGAGAGTCCAGCCCTCATTATTGAAAGAATCAGAGTTGACAAAGTGTATAGAAGCAGGCAAACACTATAAACAATATTATTGTTTAACTTTTCTGTTACCACACCACTAGCTGATTTGTGCTTGATCTGCCCCTGAAGTACGCCCTCATATGCATTTTACCATGAGTTTTCTGAAGTACTTGCTTTACCCATAAGGCCCAAGCACTCCTGGTTGAGAACCATTGGTATAGAACAGCCAAAGTTGGTGGATCTTAATTTGGTGCCGCAGGCACATATTACTGTCCGGACTGGGGGGAAACGGAATGGTATCACACACTGGGTTTGGTGCGTTGTGCACCGTTCCATTCGCTGTGATCTGGAGTGTAACATGAGCCCGCCCTACCCAGTTAAGATCCACCGACCGCGGCTGGTATAGAATAACAACAGACGCTGGAGAAAATGCAGGTTTGAATTTTCAATATATGAGCTGAAGAAGCTGAATGTGTTGTCATGGAGAAGAGTTGGACAATCCATTCTGATCCATAGAAAATGTCATCTATCTGTAAAAACTGTGTGGTTATCAGATCTGTAATTATCAACTGCTTTCCAGGAAGAAAAGGTAGACTGAATAAAGAAAACGAATTAGAACATTTCAAAATACACTTTTATTATGCTTCTTAGTTTCCCCTTTTGTAAGCACTTACTGAGACATCAGCTCATCCAGGTATTTGGCCGAGTTCCATTGAAAACTCTGTACGATCAAACCAAGGATAAGACCCATTTGGCCAAGCCTACAACATGACATCTTCCCACTCCAGAGTGGGACTCGAAGTTTCTATCTAAACAAAAGAGTATTTCTGAGATATTGACCATGAACAATTTGACTTTTCAGATCTTATAACTGCTTTGAAGTGAATTCTTCTATCATACATTAATGAGGTTCTCACATTAATCAAGAATACCTAACGGAGAGAGCCAAAGTTCGGAAATGTGTAATTACATTTCCTTTGTGGGGTTCAATCACAGAACGTCCATTTGGGTTCCTCAATAATGCTCTCCATGCTAAATGTTTGGTTTTTAACTAATTTGTATTTTTCAAGTGCCAGATCTCTTCTTGTCATGACTCAGTATATCACCTTACATTCAATGCATTTTTTGACACCCAGACATTCTATGAGTAGACTGAAGATAGAAACAAACAGCATCAAGTTCAATGGATTCCCATGCTAGATATTTACAGTATAGGATGTATTTTCGTGTACCATTAAAATATGCCTAGTTTATGCGACAGCTCCTGCTAGAAACACATTTCATCAAACCATCTTTGGAACAATGTAGTTTACACAATCAATAAACATTCTGGAGTGTGATTGGACTGTATATCTGAACTCATTCCAAACCATGGTTTTCCGGTAATTTCTTTTGTTCAATTGTTCCAATCAACTCATTCATCAGGATCTGGCTGCCTCATAAAGATGACGGCGACAGGCAGTGGAAGAAAAATAATGCTTCCTATTTCATGTAATCAAACTCTCCCATCTTTAAGTGGCAATAAATTATGGGATAACCTGGCCAGTATCACCCTTCACAATCCTAAAACTAGTCCATGTTGGTCCTGCATCAACCTCCTAATTTTTACTTAGAACATTCTCTCCGAATTTTTTATCTGTATCACAGTGGAGATTCTTTGAAGGTGTTGTAATGTCGGTTCCTGGGAAGAATCCGCCTACATCTCTTAGGATATGTGTGGTGGGCAGAAGTTGTGTTCTGATTTATCCCCTAGCCACCTTGGACACCTTCACTCCCCTAGTCTGACCGCCTTGTCTGATTAGCACTCTGCATACCAGCTTATTGAGATAAGGCCAGCCTATTTGTTGATTCCTTCCATTCTTTCTCTGGCAGCCACCGTGTCACAAGTAGAGGGTTTGCAGGATGATGATGGCGGGCCTTTCGTGATGCGTGCTATAAGGGTCACGCTACTTCCTGGTGGCTGGCGGGGGGCCATAATAGATAGGTGAGGATTTTATGAAGAATGTGTTGACTCTTTATGTGGCATCTGATGACGCAACCTCATTTAAGCTCCTAACCCTTTCAGGAATGAAAAGAGCAAGAATAGACTTTTCTATATTGTGGAAATACATTTTGTCATAGGGACCGGATGGGAGTCATTATAAAATCCTGCCCTACAGACCAGAACAGGGGTCAGTGGTTAACACACGACAACCCAATCATCACAGTGACCAGGCTGCCACTCGCTCTGTGCGCTCCGGGCTGAGCACATCCAGGCCTGGGGCTGAACCACGTACACCCACTTGACCCCTCAATCCATGGGACACAAAAGCCACAGTCGCCCCCGACCAGGTAGGTGTGAGCGGAGAACCCCAAGCCCAACCTCATGCAGCTAATGCCCTGCGACAGGCAAAGACACTGGGATAAAGAAAGCGAGGTTGAGGGTTGGCGTGGCGTAGAGCCGTGAAATGCGTAGGTCGACGAAGGGGTGTCAGTGTCAAGGCCCTGCCTGCAGAGAGCCTGGCTCATTTAGCTGAAGGCTTTGTGCTCATTGAGCAGCAGATGGAAGCCCTGCCACTAAGATGATGTGGCAGCCACCGGGTCCATGGTGCGTGACGCTGAGACACCAACCTGCTAAAGGAACAAAAACCTTTTAAAGAGTTGGTGGAATGGTCTGAGAGAAGAAAATGTTAAAATTATAAAACGTTTAAAAAAGTCATTTAATTACATTTATATTATGTATATCTATATACTTTTGTCTATGAAGTTGCTTGACTAACTTCAGTTGGATGACTGATTGACAAAGTGCTGCTAGAATATTCTATGTATGCTGCAGAAGGTCAAGTCTCCTATTGCTCAAATTCCCTGAAGAGACATTTTGAGAAAAGCGATCAAACATACCATTTCTTTGCTAATCCATTCCATTACTGGCAGAGAGGCTTTAAACAGGTCTGCTATAACAAATCAATACAGCATTGACCCATGCACAAGGATTCTGTGGGTAATTACACTGAAAAAGTAAACTCTCTCCCTCGGGTTTCATAAGCCTTGTAACCATAACCTTGGATTTCAAAAAACATATTATCCAAAAGGTTACTCAAAAAAATCTCGAAATAAAACAATTCAAGACCCCCAACAGGCTGTCCCAGTTAACTTGAGCTTTTTTGTTACACAGAAGAGCCAGCCGCAATATTGTGTGTCAATTTGATGACCCATGACAGTGCCGCTTCATAGAGAGTAAGATTGGGAAATGAATCCTCAGAAATGTGAGCTCTCACCATCTCTCCCGGGCTTGGGCCTGGGCGATTGGGTTCTTTAGGTCTCTGACCCAGCACACTGAGGTCTAAACGCCCAACAGGAATCTAGTTCCTCAGAGGAACAACCCAGCATCATTTACGGGACATTGATACAGTCGTAACCTGGCTGAAAGGAGTGGCCCAGTGGATCTCCACAGAAAGTTCACATTGAGATCATTGGCGAAGACGCATCGATAGAAGGTGCATGGAACCCACTGCGATCTCTGTTTATCCCAGCCAGAAGCATTGTTAAATTTATTTTCATAAGCTCACAATAGAACAATGCTAAATATGTCCAGAATATGACAGACCTGGACCTTGCTTATGGGAAACATGAAAAACTAAAATAAATACATTCACTCTTTCGTTTTTGGGTACGATCATGCTTTTCATAAATATAATCCAGGCTTTGAGTCAAACGCAGCAGGAGCAATGCGAAGGGGGAACTAGGGGATTGGGAGGGGAGAGAGGGGAGTGAATATAAGCCAGCTGAGTGCTCTGACTGACAGGGAATACCTCAAGGCTGAGTCCTCCCCTCTCTCTTGTTCGACTGCTTGTTAGGCATGGATGAGGGAAGATGGGGGAGTTTGAGACAGATGAGGTGGAGAGCTGTCAATCATGCCATTTCTCTGCCTCGCCAAGGGAGTCTGGTTCTCCTCCGGGATGGAGGACATTATAGTGCGAGGGATTGAGGGAGAACCTGTGTGTAAGGAGAGAGACACTGGGGGAGCCTGGGGGAGGGGTGTCTTAAGGAATGTAGGAAGTGGGGAGTGTTGCTTTGATGGAAATTGTGGGGTAGATCTGTGGGGAGGGATTGTTTTGGCAGTAAACGGTTGACAAAACATCTCATTGTCAACCCGTATTTTTACGCCCAACCCATTTCCCCATTGAAACCTCAGGCAGTACTAATGCTCTTGTCTGAGCAGCATCTGTCTTTATAGGTTATTGTGATCTGAACTGGGTGTCAATGCAAGCTGCTTGACAAGTAGTGAATTTATCCTATCAGAGGTGTAAAGAGAGACTTACCCAACACAGGCTTACACCTGCTGTGCAATATTGAATATTGAATCCAAATACTGTATACTGTACACAGACCTTAAATATTACTTACAGAGATATGTTACCAATGTCCATGGTCATTGTTAAAAGTAGTGTTAGACTGATTTTATCAGCCGGTCCATATATCGGGCCGATATTTGCGCTTTTACGTGTATCGCATCGGCCGATACGCGGTCGCTGCGTTTGTCGATTTTCCCGGCATTATTTACTGACAGGCATCCACACAGGCAGCTCTGTGTGGCTGGAGACGCTGCAGTTCACATGCAGACCATGCACTGCCCCTTGTTCTTCCTCTCCTGTTTTATTATTTGTTAAATATTGTTTATCTACTTGTTCTTACTTGTTCTACCTCACCTGTTTTTACAATTTGTTAAATATTGTTCTTTTTAAGTAAAAAATAATAATTTTTAAAATTAAGACTTCATCATTGTGTCATTTTTGATGTAAAGTGAGGGAGCAAAAGCAGTATTGGCTTCAAATATCGGCTCAAGAATAGCGGCAGCCCGTATCGGTCATCGGCCAAGGCTGATGAAAAGAAATCGGTATCGGCATCGGCACTAAAAAATCCATATTGGTCGATCCCTAGTTAAAGGTTTTTAAAACAATTCTAATTAAGGTCACAGTTGGACAATGTTTAAAGTACACACTTACTTTAAAGTTGCAGATAATTACTAAATTATAACATTTATCAATTTAGATTACACTTTCTTTTAATAAAATGTCACTCATATGATGCAAATGCTGTTCTTTTCACATGCATGTTATTTGTAAAAAGTATACCATATTCAAATATTACAGCCATTGTAATGTCTTTTTTCGTTCTTGTCATTTAAGTGTCAGTAGGGTATGTTAAATTCTAAACCAAAAACTAACATTCTTATAGATGCTACTTAAACCTTTGTATTCTGTTAAGTCTAGTTTGACTGGGTGAGTTCAACAGGTCACTACAGACGTTTCCATGGTAGTGATCTAAATGGGAGAGCCTAGATAGCACAGCAAGAGTGTCAACAGGGTAAAAGAAAAGAGTAATTCCAGCTAAGATAAATATATAATAGATGTCTGAAGAGGATGGATGCTAAGCCAAAAGAGGTCCTCAGTCTCTACAGCCTACCAGGAGAGTGGGAAAAGGTCATGTAAATCCTCAAACTATATATGGTACATTCACAAGAAAACTGTCAGCGAAAACAACCATTTGCATTCTAATCGTGCTTCGAAAAACAGATTTGCCATTCAAGATGAAACATGTTGGCGGCCATTAAGTCCACGACAGCTAATGGGAACAGTCTGGAATGGGCGGGCCCTTCTTGCTTATCCTCCTCTGCAATTTAGAGACGCTGCCCCAAGGCCAGGATGATGGACAGGCTGACAGGCCTATAGATTGCTGTCTGTCTGGGTAATCCAGTCTTTTGACTCCCTGTGGTGACTGACACACTAACCCAACCCATTAAAACACCATCACCCAGCAAGTCGCTTGGCCCTTTCATGTTTGACAGACAGATGGGACATGCTACCCTGTGACCTTGTGACCTTTTTGTCACCCGTGACGACTGGGGTCAGTGTGCAGTGTAGGGTTATGAGGGGGGAGTTGGAGGAGACTATGTTGCTCCAGTTACTCTCCAAAATAGTACTACGAAGTCCAATGAATGTTCGTTTAGCTATGGATCACTTCCAGATCTACACAGAGAGATCTATGAAGATAGACAAGAGAACTATTCGGATGCTAAAGAATCTACACACAATGTAATAACAGCAGAGAGAGAGCAAGAGAGAGTGGCAATTTCGATGCTACTACCTCACTGAACTTTCCCTCTCATTACAAAATTCACATTCTTTATTTATCATTCATCGTTACAGTAATTAAGCATAAACCAGCCATGAAATCAGATAATAAGATTGTCCCTTGTTCAGATTAAGAGATTAATGAAATGTATCGGCTAAGTGGAACATAACAATAAACCCCGAACAGCTCTGAACCAGTTAATCATAAAATGTCACATATTTTTATGACGTTATTGTTGGCTTTTGCTCTAATGTAAGACGTGAAGAGTAGAAACATTTGTAGATGAGAGCAGCTTTAGAATGACCTCTTCAAACACAACCACAGCCAAGGAAGACAAAAAATAGGACAAGTTAAATCAGATAAGTATTTCACGGACAGCGTCTTCTCACACTTTTTTCAGGACAGCTTGTATATGGAATAGGACACCCAATTCTTGATTAGCTCCGAGTATCATAAAAGCCAATTTGTTTCTCACTTCAGTATTTATAACATTCATAAATTGGGCCCGAAAACACCACCACATCCGAATGGGAGATCCTCAAACTCAACTGTGTAGAAGGATAAGTTAGATGGATGTGCTTTTCTGTGGCCTGTAAAATGAAGGTGTAATTTGAGGTTGGGGAATAGAGTCTTATCTGTTGGGAGAAGCAACATGCGTGACAGTGGGAAGTCAGGGATTCTGATCCACTTTCGCTCTCTCTCACGCTCTCTTTCACTCTTACGAATTATGGGGAAGACAGTGACTCTGGTCAGGGACACATGGAGGGGCTTAAAGTTCCTGTCATACCTGCTCACAAATGAATGGCGACATCTGTTTGGACTGATAACAAACTCAAAGGCAGATCATTCACTGCGGGAGAGACTTTTCATTTTGGATTCAGGATAAGTCCTGCTCTCTCCCTCTCTCTCGCTTCAATCTATTCATATCTTTTCATTCACACACCTGATTTCCACAGCAGACGTTATTTTTTTCCTGTTATTGTTTTTGTTTGTTTGCAGCTTGCCAGGTTCTCTCACGGCCTCTCGCTCTATCGGCTCTTGTGATCTTGTGTGAAATGTTAAGTGACAAATGTAATTTCTTTGGTAACTGAAACCAGACGCAAAGATATTGCTATGATAGCATGAGCATGTCAGCAATGTCTTAAAATGGAGTACAATCCTGATATCAAGTGTCCAGATAAATACTATAACAGAGATTTTCAGGAATTTCCTGAAAGCTATTCTGACTTAAATGAAGATATCTATAAATTGCCTCTTGACTATATCTTATAAAATGTTAACAGTCCACTATTTATACAATAATAAAAAACAATTCCTAGGCAGTGCTATTCAAGAACAAAATATAACTCTCACTTGAAATTGCATCCTTTAGTGTTATAATTCAGGGATTTCTTTAGCTATTTATTTCTTTTTTCATCACATAAATAGACAGTTACCGGTACCTAAAAGAAATATAAGACACTGTATCTGTTGAAACCAGATTGAAAGACTAAAATACTTCATTGTCAGGGTTATTCCTCCATTTAGCAGAGCCAAAATCCCCAAATACTTACTTGGCACAAGTTAAAAGCGCGGAGCCAATTCTTCATCTCTGAAACATTTACTATTTCGGCAACACAAGGATTTAAGGATGTTAGCTTGGTGCTTTTACGCAGCTCTGAGAAATCACAGTCCTCTAACTTCATAAATCAAACTGTTCTGTTCCACCATCATCTTGCAACATCAAACTGGCTATCCAGTTTTCAAGTAAGCCAATGCATCACTGCGATGTGTTCTGCTCTAAATTCATGTCATTATTCCATTGCTAATGATAGATTAACCATGCATTAACGGTTTAATTAAGCACAAACATTCTCCATAACAGAAACAACATAATCTGGTCATGGGAGTTAGTATGCAAATTCTGCTTCATGCAACCATTCCCCAGAGTGACGTTGGATTAATCAACAGCAAGGCTAATATATTCCAGGCTGCCTGCGATTCAATAGGAGGTGATCACTGGGTGGCTGTTACCTCCCCAGCATCTCCCTGCCAAAAGACGTTTGTTTTGTTTCCTCTGCCAGTGTTGCCCAACTGTGTGGACACTATTAAAAAGGGCTCTATCAGAATGAGGCTATACAGAGAAGGCGTACCATGAAAAGGAATGTCCGTGAATTCACATGGTCCCCAATATACATCGCCCCGTTGGAAGCAGTAGAGGCACTTTATCTTCTCTGTGTCATGGGGGTCCAGGCCAATGTTGGGGGTAACTGTATAGATTTATGTGGTATTGAGGGTTGGTTGAACTACACAGGAGCATTGGAATACCCTTATGGTATCCTTAGAAATACTGTGTGTCTGTAGTCAAATGCAATGATGATGACATTATTGTTTAGCAGGAGCACAGTACACTAGTCTCACGTCCGTGGAGGAAAGCACAGACGGAACACCGGCAGTTGATGGAACATGAAATTCTCAAGAACAAGACTTCTATGCTTGGAGCAAAGACGTTCCAAGCGTGGGCGCCACGAGGATGTAGTGAGAAAGAGAGAATGGAGAAAGAGTGCCTGAGAAAACAGAGATTCATTTAACTCTTCGCCAATGTTGTCAGCCACGCCTCCTGGCTTCACTCCAGACGTGAATGAAGTGAGTGAATGATGGACCCGGGCTACACTAACACCCCTGTTGCTATTGAGACGTACCATTACTTTCACTGGGACGAGTGAGGAGGCGACACCAACAACAACAACAGCAGCAAACACATTGGGAACCAAGGCCCCTGTTGTTCTGACTCGCTCTCGCACACATACATGCGCGCGCACACTCCCACATATGCAAAGCCACCATACATATACACACGCAAACACACACTCATAAAAATACACTAATTCACGCACACAGACCAACCTTTCCACGCAGGTCCAAATAGCCACCATACAACTGGAAACAGAGAGGGTGCCCGAGAACAGAGGCATCTGACAGAGCAGGCAGGTCGGACTGAAGGGACGTGACGGATTCAAGACAGGGGGAGAGTCTTGGCATCATGTCAATGGAACGGCCACAATGACTGGCGATGAGAGGCCATCTCCTCCCTCAACAACCAACGAATTAGCCACGCCACAGAACCTCCATCAGTCCATGAACCCAGGAAACAAGGTCCGGAACCTCATGTTACACCAAACAAGACCTACAATCCCTCCAAGTTCATTCAAAATTCAGGGCCTTCTCTTCTTCCAGGAAGGGTTCTATAGAGAGATCCAAGCCTACAACCCTTCAACTTATCCCCGTGAATGCTGTTCCAGGAGGAGGTGTAGTTGAAGCTCAGCATACTGTTCCCTACACTGACTGATTCTCAAACAAACTCTGGCTGCCCCATTCTGAAAGCCACAATGAGACTGTGGAAAAGAGATGTGAAAAAAATATCCATTTGGATGGAGAACAATCCAACGTTGAGTCTTGGCCATGTACTTTAAGCTACTTTCGAAGGAGGTCGGCGAAACCACAGTTTAATAAATGTCAAAACTCTTGCTCTGTTTATTTGCGTTTGACAGGTATGACCTTTGATAACCTCCAAATCCACCTGATGAACAGGGGCAGACACTCGAATCTGAGGCCCTGGGGTAATGGCTTAGCACAGCTTACTTCCTGTAATTCAACACATTTTGCCATGGTACGCAGAGGTATGTTTGCATTTTAGAATGTTATTCTGCATATTCTGTCATGAGTCTACGAGGAAGTCTTACAGTTTGGTTCCCAGGACACGCCTTAAGACAAGGGGTGACCGGGCATTCTGTGTTGTGGCTCCAAGGCTCTGGAACTCGCTTCCTTTACCTCTGAGAACTATGAGTTCCATGGAATCTTTTAAAAAACACTTAAAGACACATCTTTTTGGGCAAGCTTTTAACTAAAAATAATTTTAATGGAAAAAGACTATATTACAGTTGTGGAGTTGTACTAGGTTTTTTCTTCTATATTTGTTATTTTATTTTACTGTTTGTTTTTATTACTGTGCAGCACTTTGTGACCTTCCTTGTCTGTGAAAGGTGCTATACAAAAAAACTTTACTTACTTACTTTAAGTCCATTTCCTAAAACTCAAGTCTTTGTTTTGTAAAATAGGTGTTAAAAGGGTGGGGTCCAGCATGTCCAGGTGAGATGTACACTGTAGGGTGTGATCTTCATTGAGAACAGTGGTGGGGCCACTGGTTAAATTGTGAGGTCAATGTAGAATGAGGAGCCTCCAGCAGGAAGGCACAGCGACAAAGCTCCCTCCCATGACATCAGCCATCACTCCCAAACAGCTCTATCCCTGATCATTCCCAAAGACTGAAACACTAATTTGCTCTCATCCCACCACATCTAGTAAGTCCTCATCCCGCTACATCTACTTGGTCCTCATCCCACCACATCTAGTTGGTCCTCATCCCACTACATCTAGTTGGTTCTCATCCCACCACATCTAATTGGTTCTCGTCCCACAACAAAAAGATTGTTCCCATTCCAAAAACATATAAAATCACGTGACACTCTTCACACAAAAAGAACATTTGGAAATAATCCCTTCCTTGTAAAATAATTGTTGCATTTTTTAGATGACTGTAGAACATACAAAACTAAAACAATTTGATCTGTACTGTGTACTTAACATCTTCAGAACTAGCGCTGGGAGACAGCTGTTAGTGGTAAAATCAAGCTCTGTGAACCATTTATTAAACAAATATGACTGACAGAAATGATTGGATAGTTATTTGGTCACCTACTCCAGGATTCATACCATTTACTAAATAAATTGGTAATATAACTTCTCCACTCCAAGAAATAGACGTTAACTCTGTTTTATTTGGAAAGTGTACAGTTTTCTTTCGAAAGCATAGGTGGAACTTTGCCTATAATGCTCAGTAAAATAAATACATTCTTATTTTGGCAGACAAACTCTTTGTGGTGAGTGGGTAAATGGTACGGTAGTTCTGCTGTTCAGGCTCTGGTCCATTTGAGCTCCCATGCCAAGTAGTGTCAAACAGTTTGACACAGCTTGTATGACTACTCAAATGTGTACATAAAGTAAGGATCTGTTGTTGTTCAGATAGGTCCTACTCTTATCAGTCATATTAACAAAGTCAGGGATTGTTCAGAGTGTTCCTACTCCAAACAGTAGAGGATAAGGCCTCACTGCCAGAGTGTTGTGTAGTGTTAGACTCCCAGCACTCAGACATGGAGCTAACTCTTCTCAAACAACACTCAGAGACAGCTAATGGGAAACAGACAGACAATTTGTTCTAAGTACTCCTTCAGCTCCCACACTCGCCTCCGCCTCATTCATCCATCCAGCCATGCCTCCTGCCTGGCCTCTTTAAGACACCAAGCTTGACTCCCTCCAGGTCTTCAGTTCTTCAACCCAGCACCTCCCCGCTCCCTCACATCTATTTAAGTCTCCCAGGTCAACTGAAGCTCTCTTTCGTTCCATTTACCTTCCCATTCCTGTCTTTATTTTTCTCACGCATTTGTTCTTTCGCTCTCTCACTCACTCTCCCCTCGGTCATCCCCTGTCCATGGTGATTTCTTTCTGTTTCCTAAAGCCCAGTCCATCATTTCACAGAGTACCTCTCATCACCAGAAGGGAAGGAGAGCAGAGTCCAGCTAGTCTGGTCCTCTGGTGATATGTCACTCCAGATCCAACCCCATTGGTGGGATGAAAAAGACAGGCACTCCCCATTCCCCACTAACATTAGCTCCATCACTAACTAGTGTGGCACCATTCACCAGCCTTTCCCCAGTAGTTAATTACCAGTATCTCTAAAAGCATAATCAGCCTGTTCATACATAACTAATACTCTATCTTTGATAAGATATCCATTCAGCTAGTTCATACATAACCAGGATCTCTAATAACATAGTCAGACAATTCATACATAATTAGTATTTTATATAAGATCAGTCAACTAGATCATATATATAGCCAGTATGTCTAGCAAAATAATAATTCAGCTAGTCCATAAATATCTATTTCATACATGTAACCAATCAGTATCTCCAATTAGATATCCAGCCAGCTACCTCATACATAACCAGTATCTCTGATTTGATATCCAGCCAATTACTGCCTACATAACCAGAATATGTAACCAGTGAGATGTTCTCTCTTTACTAAGTGTCTTGTTCTCCTCTCCAAATGATGTCTGTCTGTCCTGCTTTTTGTTTGTGGCTAAGTCTGTCTGAGTGCAGAGTAATGCTGACAGAACCCTGTCCTGACAGACAGATGGTAATAAATTATGTCTGGCTGGGTGACCAGGGCAAGTCGAGCTGTACAGAGGGGAGAGAGAGGCGCCCTTGACCCTCGTCACCCACCGTCCCTTAATTTAAGCCCTAGGGTCAAGCGGGCAATTCTAACCCCTGAAAAACTCCCAGACAGGGGCCACATCTGGTAGTGCCACTTCCCACTGTTTCACACTCCTGTCAGACATAGACACACATCCCTACACAAAGCCTACACACACCAACCTCAATCCCAATATTAAACTGTTCAAACGTCTCAGGAAATCCATTTTTAAAGTTCCCATTTATCATAAATAGCATCTCGAACCTCGCTCTGTGTGCCGACAGGAAAACAAACAGCAGGGGAAATAAGAGCTATCCAAAGATTGAATTCCTTTTGTTTCTGAAAAGAGAGAGAGTCATTTGAACTCAGTTTGGTTTGTTTGAGAGGAGGAGTGACAGGTAGTAACAGCAACGCTGCTATGGCAACCAAGTACTGGCACTGTCACTCTCCACCTCAAAACAGGGTGTCTGTTCCTTCTTCCAGACACGTGTGGCTCCATTTTTCTTTGTCCTCCTGAAGAACAAAACAAGAACTGAGTGAATACTCCCGCACACACACACACTTGAGAAGATAAATATTCAAGTGCTCATCCTCCACCATCTTCTGCATCTCCTCCTGTCACTTTGAATCTGAAGAGAAACACTTCTGGAAAAATCCATTATCATCTCTCTGTGCTTTTCAACAACCCCCCCCCTCCCCAACTGCATCTTAAACAACCTCTTAGTATCAGGGGATGAGGTTTACTCTACATGCTCTCAGTATTAGCGGATATGGTGTATATTATAGCCTCACTGCATCAGGGGATGAGGTTCACTATAAAGCCTATCTTTATCAGGGGATGAGGTTTAATCAACAGATTCTCCATATCAGGGGATAAGATCTAATCTAACCTCTGCCTCCACACGCTTATTAGAAGCTTTGGGTTCACAAGGGCAACTAAACCAAGTTCAAAATACTCAGTGACTTGTCTCTGAAGGGCTAGCACTACAAGACAACAACATTGCTGCATCTAGACGTGAAAGCTAAAGCCTATTTTTGTCCTGTCTGTCAGATTTAGATCGAGATAAAAAAGGGATCAAAATGCTGGAGTAGATACCAAGAGACCTGAACACACATGTATGCACACAAACGAATGCACACACATACATACCCAAACGCAGACAAATCTATCGGGGCTGCAGTCTCTCACCCCTGCATTTCGTGTTTTTTGACAACTGGGAAAATCTTAACAACAGCTAATCTAATTGTTCATAGTTTATCTTAATTTCATGTTTTGTTTGGAGTACTGCTTGCTAAAACCAGAACTCAGCTGTAGAAATGAGCTTTGATGAGAATGCACCTATATTGATTTCACAAGCAGATATTAGAGCGCAATGTGACAAAAACAACTTCTGCTGGCCATTCCTCCCCACAACCAAGTTGATGTTGTCGTGACAGGACTCCCAACTACAGCCTATGTAGCACAGCCAGGGCACAAACTGGGTCTGCATTGAAGCAACAGACAGCTGCTTCACTCTGGAGACCACAGTTGATATGAATTATGTCTCTATGATGTACAACAGTGGCGTCTCCCCATATCATGCTCAATCAGTGTTTGTTTCTCTCTGCAACTTCTCCAAAGTCCTGCACTCCAATAAAACAGGATGACGAGCTGATACCAGAGAAAAGCGGACCTGTCTTTTCCCTATACAGTGGAACTGCTCTGACTCTTATTAATCTGCCGGATCATCAAAATCGCACAGATTTAGAATAATAAAAAACTGAGCACGATTATGTTTGGATGGTGTGCCTTTACCACTCCATGGTGAGAGACTGCAGTGTGAGTAAGAACTTAGTTATGGGCTCTGTCTCGTCAATGCAAACATGAAATATTCTGCTGCTCACTGCTGTAAACAACACCACCAGCCTGCCTGCTTTTGATTTACTGTCCCTTCATTTGTCATGAAGTGCTTTGAGTATTTCTTGGTAGAAAAGTGGGCAGAACCAGAGGTTCATGCCAGCAGTCGGAATCATTGTTAAACAACAGGACTTACATAAGCAACACAAAACATGACATAGATGAATGAAGACACACTCTATTATTCCTTGTGATCCCAGATACTGTTATGTCAATGCTGTGACAGAGCTGGTATGTGAAACCATTCAGGCATGCCCAAAGTGAATGTCTGGTCACTTCAGAGACCTTGAGGCCGTCTCTCCTTTCCCCTTTGGCATGGACTAAAACAGGTGCCCCCGCTGTGGGAGGCATGCTGGATACACTCCTCTCTCCTTCCCACCCACCCAGTGCCAACCACTTATCAACCAGAGGAGAACGCGGAGGAGAAGGAGAAACGAGAATGATATATACAGGGGAACCGAAACAGGAGGGACACTATATTTAGAGATGGAGCTGTCACCTTCTGTTTTGCCTCCTTGAATAATCACAGTTTGACAGCATGAATCCTTGCTGGGATGCAGCGCGCATCTACAGAGTGAGACAGAGGTAACAATGTTTGCCGCAGGCTTTTGTATTCCACAGCCAGCACATTTAATTCTGTTGAAGCAAAAAGTCAAAGGCAAAAGACATCAAACACAGGAATAAGGGGGAGATGTTTGTTCGCTGACCATTACTAATACGCATGAAGATGCCCAAGCTGTAGAACTCTATTCGACCTGTGGATCAGTGGACCAACAATGACCGGCATTGGTGAAAGTGAAATTCCTTTACCACTGGCTCGGCAGTTGAAGCAAAAACCTATGTTGAAATCCGGCTGCACTTGACAGAATTGTGCACGTTTTTTTAATGTTTTTATTTTTTGTTGTTGATTTTTTTCCCGACTTTCCTCCCTTCCTAATTCCCACTAACTCTGCCTTGTCGGCAGCTCTGCAACTCCTTGGACAGATCTGTGGGATTGCAAAGGGCACACTCATGGTTCATCCAACCACACGTGACCAAGCCGCAGATTGCTTTCGCACTGTTCATCTAACACCAAAGCCTTTAGTCGGATTTTGATGATTACGTTCACCAACTATACTCCCGCGAATGAATTTACAGGCGCCGATCTGAACACAAGGAATTGCCGGAGAGTGACGGGGCAGGACAGATAATCTGTTTTATCTAACCCAAATCCCAGACAGTGCTATCACAATTTGCGCTACCTTGTGCAGAAGGTCAGGGCAAAGTCAGAGAACCCATGGTCAGGCTCAAACCACTGCCGAGCATGACATAGCCTGTCCTGATGTGCAGCGACTTAGCCCACTATGCCACGCATTTTAGTAAAGCTGTACACAAGCACATTAAATGTGTAGAGTAAGGGGGCAGAGCAGCTGAGCCAGTGTGAGGTGTAAAGGGTGTGGGACAGAGAGACAAAGGCTTTTACATTGCATAAGTAGACTGATGTACAAGCCCTGTATGCCGCCTGTAACAAAGCATGCATTTACACACAACAGCACTCTCCAACCTTACCTAACAGCAAGGGCTCTCGTCTTCAGTTGGCTAAGAAGAATCTGGATTGTGAAGACGCATTGGCGCACATACTGAGCCAGGAAAGTGTGCTCACGTTCCAGCTATTGTCATGTCTCCTTTCAGGTATTCCACTTGGTCTAGGTGATGTCATTCAGTTAAGTCATGCCTGTACCTGTCCACGTGCTTCAATGCCATGGAACCATAATGGACTTTAAGACCCATTAATGAAACTGAGCTCAAAAACTGCTATGAAAACAAACAGTGCGTAATCACGATTAGCAGGCATACCTGGAGATCCACGCACTTTCCCTGGTGATTACTATATCTTCACAATGCAACATGTCATTTGAGTAAACCTTTGTTTACAAAGTAGAGGCAACATTCATTGAAGCCATATATCCTGACTGAATAGCAGAGATAAACAAGAAGCTTGGGATTCTACGTGTTTTACTTCAGGTCTTGTTGGGACTGTTACCCACTGTTTTTTCCTGCCTGGGCTATTGGAAACGGTTGGCAGAGCCACCGCGAGACTGTGCACTTGGTCTCTCTTGGCAGGTTAGTGGTGGATAAGCTTTCATGGGCTCATTGATTGCTGAAGGCTTCTGTTCTTGTAAGGCTGTGGCCGGGGCACTTAGCTGTGGCTCCAGTGTCACAATTGACCCAAATAACTGGAACCTAGCAACCTGGGAGAGATGTACAGAGATAACTCTGCCAGTCTGCGATGGGCAGCTAACTTTGTCTGTTTAAACTCACAAACACTCTCCTTCACACACACGAACACACACACATTCGTACCTTGTGTCCATTACATAGAAAACTGACTGGTGCCTTCAATCGTCTCACTGTCTTGTACATAATTCTTGCCTGGCCTCCTCTCTCTCTGTCTCTCTTTGTCTACTTCCTCCTCTCTCTCTGTCTCTCTTTGTCTACTTCCTCCTCTCTCTCTGTCTCTCTTTGTCTACTTCCTCCGCTCTCTCTGTCTCTCTTTGTCTACTTCCTCCTCTCTCTATGTCTCTCTTTGTCTACTTCCTCCTCTCTCTCCGTTTGTTTTGCTCACTTGGTCTCATTATCTCTCGGTCTCTTGCTCTCCCTCACCCTTCCGCCTCTCTCTTTATCTCTCTCTCCTTCCTCTCCTTCCTCTCCTCTATCTTTCCCGGTCTGTCTCATTGACAGTGGGGTGGTAAGCTCACCCCAAGGCTGCCTCTCAGTCAGACGGTGCACAAGTGCTGCACCCTATCAGTATACACATCAGTAGGGGTATTAGCCATGGACTACAGTAACGAACCACTGGCAAGCAGAAAGCATAGGAAGCACCTCCAGCCAGGCATTTAACCATGAATAGATGCTCCTCTTACCAGCCACAGTAGGCATGCTGCATGTCCGCCTACGGTTCTTTCTACAATCTAAGAAATCTGCGCTATTGTAATCACAGAGCCGGAGACAGGAGCTGAATGAAGCCTAAGTGAAGTTGGCTATGAGCATCAGCCTCTTTTAGAAAGAAAAGCAGAAATGCTGTCCTAACAGCTGTGTGAGAAGTGTGAATCTATTCCACCCTGAGATCTCTAACACTGAGTTCTTTGTGCTAATGTGATAATCATTTAACCATTACGCTGTGATTGAGAAAGTTAACGAACAGAGAAACCTGGAGATTTTCTATGAAAAATTGTCAAATTATTTGATTGTTGGACTCTGGGTTCAGTCTCATTTAAAGAGATACTTCCATTTTGGATACTCCCTTTTTGTAGTTCTACAGTCAGATAAACTTGCGTTGTGTATGTATCCAGTATAAAGGAAGTTAGCTTTAGATGTGTGAGTCAATGCTACCTAGCGTTACCTCAATGATTGGATTCATGTTGTGAATAGAAGCACCATCCTAGCATGGTGGTGAGTTTCCCTTAAGGCACAGAAACATATGCCAAGACTTGAGTCACGCGCATATTATTTGTATGTTTTATATATACATTAAAGTGTCATAAAGCTTCACGTGGTGTTTCCTGTGTGAACTGGACTTGATGGGAAAATCTAGCACACTGCATTTACAGAATATTTTACCGTTATTTTTTCAGAAAAATGACAGACATATTCTTTTATTCATCGACAACCTGGAAGTATTTCTGTTTAACAGGCTTATTCAGGCACAGAATCAATGCTATGTTTTTGGCTATGAGGTTCAATTTAGCAACTTCTGAGTTACATTTGAGCTGCTGCTAGTCTTCATCATATTTTAAACATCCTGCAGAAAAATTGAAACTATTTACGAGATAATGTGACTCTGGATGTAGGACGTAAGGTTTCAATGTCATCATGGTATGCATTTAGGGTTCTCATTTTTATTTCCCTCGCTCACCCCCAAACCTGTTTCCTAGGGCCTCATGTATAAAAGATTGCACAGCTTACATACCAGAAGATGGCGAATGTCCAAAACTGGAAAAACTGGTCGTACGCCAGGTCCTGCGCAACTTTCCTTTATAAATCACAATCAACGTGAGATTGAACGCACGTGAACGAGCCACTGACCCCGCCTTGCCTCCTACCATAAATGAATATGGAGATTTAGGGCTTGCGGCTTAACTTTTTTCCACAAATGCAAAAATCTCATGTGCTAAGACAATTTTGCACATTTGAATTAGTATGTATTAATCTCAGGTCAAGAAGATCATACAACCATTTTCGCTAGAGCTACTGTTAGCCAATCTACAAACAATTAATAATAATAATTAATTCAACTTATAGAACCCAAAGCACTTTACACAGTGAGGGGGAAAGCCCACCTCATCCACCACCAATGTGTAGCACTCACTTGAGTAATTTATATGTTTAACCATTATGTTAAATATTCATCTCTTACATACTACAAAAACTGTTCGCATCAGTTGCACATTTGAGAATGCGGCTCGTCAGGAGAAAATCAATCTCATTGGTGTTCTCCCAATGTGGAGAAGCGAAAATATTGCTGCCCTTGTTATGTTAATTTGTAATATTTTATCAACTTTTATCAGCCTTGTGTTTAAACATATACGTTAGTAACCAGTGTTATATGCAAGTTATGTTTTACTGGCAATCGTCCCGTAAACATCCCGAAGTCAGTTATGAACCATCCCAGACATATTTTTATATATAAGGACTTGTATTTCGAACCCTGGGGGCAGCCATTGTGCATCAAGTATAGCATCATCTTTTACGCATCCTTTTATAGGCTACACCTAATTTCCCACACCTTGTACACTTATTTACACATAATCCATGGGATCAATTGAGCATCACACGTGAGGGATTTTCAGTGGTGGGCCGTCAGGGCCTGCAAGGCTTTCTATGCAGGCCCAAAGATAGTCAGAATCAGTCATTTATTTTTGTACTTCTTTAATATATTTTTTTCATTAACACTATATATATTTTACAAAGTTCATTTCAATTAGTCTATAAGGTAATTTCATTGCTACAGTACGCTCTGTTCAGTTGCCTTGCTTTTAGCGCAGCTCATATAAATAAAAGCTTTTATCCAATAAGATTTTTTCATCTGTGTTGTCTCCGGGTAGACTAGGGCCTTCAGAATTCCGATTGAATACTGTCTGCTGTTGAAGCCCATTAGGACCATGTTGTTGATTGTCCTATTTTTTACCAATCAGATTTCGACTTTACCATGTTGGGTGTGTTCTTTGACCAACTAAAGCGTTTCTGCAAGCCTAGCCTTACGTTAGCATCGTTTCTGTTGCTGATAGAGGAGTGGTAGTTCAATAAAGTTCAATAAAAAAAAGTTACAAAAACTTTGCCATCCGAACAAGAACTAGCTTACACCCGTCTCGAATTTCTTTAACCTTTCAATTTTTAGATTGTTAGATTTTTTACTTTTAGCAGTAGATGTTTTTTTAGCAATAGATGGAGGTGAAGAAGTAGCTTTGGTGGCAAATATAGGACTGGGCAGGATCGACTCTCAGCACTGGGCAAGATCTTTTATTGGAACTTAACGCAAAGATGTGCTGTAAAACCGCATCATAAAAGTCTTTTTAAAAAAGAAAGGAAAACTGACTTTGTTTTCAAATAATGAGCAGCTTTGATGGATTTTTATATATTTTGACTAGCAGGGCCTTAACGGTTCTTAATGGGGCTTAGTGCATGTACTGTATTTGTATTCAAGCAGGGGGAGATAAACAGACACACTTCATCCTGGAGCCAGGCCTGTTAATACCTGTTAATTATTACTGCTTGCTTGTTTTAGATCACTACTGGTGTGAAGCATGTTCAGATTGTATATATAATAACCTATAGCCCTAGAACAGCCCTAAATCACATTAAATACGTTCTGAGGGAACTATTTTGTAAAACTGAAATATGTCCAATATGAACGTATGAGAGGGTCAATTACGTTTGTAGGGAACGAAATTGAAAACTCGAATAACGTTCAATATGAACATTAGAAGATATGTATAAATCCGCGACTTGGATGCCAGTGTTCGCGAGTTCAAATCCAGACTGGAACTTTTTGTGTTTTGTTTTACAGACACACGATTGTCGGTTTTTGTAATGTTAACCCTAACCTTAATTCTAAGCTTAACCTCAGTAACGTCATATCTAACCTTAACCGTTAGTAACCTCATGCCTAACCTTAACCGTTAGTATCCTCCTACCTAAACTTAACTGTGAATGTTACAATATCATTTTGGACGCTATGGAATGTATGGAATGTTCTCGCATAAATCCGCTAAACGAAATGTACCGGAGCAACGTAATTCAAGTACAAAGATAGTCTAATAACAAAACGTGCAGTTAAAACATAAAAACACCCTAAATAGGTTGGCATAGAAGGTAATTTAGGTTTTCAAAATAGTTTCCTGAGAACATAATTTGGGATAAATTCTGAGATTTACGGTTGCCCTAGAATGTCATTGTGAGGTTATTATAATGCATTTTAATTTCGGGAAAATGGTGAAGGCCTAGGTGTAAAATGCACAAACCGCCACTGGTGATTTTGTCCACCTGTTACTGCGTTTCATCCTTGGGCAGTGGATCCGGGCATCATGCCTCTTGTGCGTTATGGATGGGCCAGAGTGAGGCTCACAGAGACAATTGCATTTTCCCATGCCAATCTTGTAGTTGTATAGCACAGCGAGTATATATTTCATCTGTGGTAAGTAATCCATGCTGCCTGCAATATTAACCATATACAAAGTGTGACATGCATTTCCTGAGTGACTTTGTAGTTCATTTGACACCCTCAAGTTTAACAGAAGTTATTAAATGTTACAGAGCCACGTTACAGAGCCAGACAACACTTTGCAGACGGCCCGCACATTCTCACATCTGCTCAAAGGTTTCCGTGGCGGTCTGCACATTCTCATGTCAAGTTAATTTTTATATCTCACGCCGTGTGCGTGAGCTTTTTGTGCATATGCAACATTTATACATGAGGCCCCTGGTGATTCACCCTGAACCAGGCAAAAAAAGATCTATTTTAAACACTTTTGAATGTGACTAAAGATTAGCGTAGCAAGCTATTACTATCTAATATGCTCCTATTCTCCCAGGGTGACAGAGGCAGTTAAGGTAGTTAAGCCAGAGTGTGACTGGCTCCTGTTTGAGGAGTCATGACCCATCTGGAACCCCACACTGAAATAGCATGTGATTATGGAGCTTGTTTCAAGATAAGTATAGATTTTCCCACAGAGGACAAAATCACTCAGTCCAATTCGTTCTTTTTTTTAAGTGAATGATGGAAATCGGTGCACTTAAAAAAATAACAGAGCACAACGGTTTGGCTTTCTTAGTGTTTTAACACTGCATTGCAATGTCCATCATCTTTTTGAAAACAGACACCCAAAAGCCTGATAAAGTGAGGAAACATTTATATGACAGCTCTGAAGGATGTCTGTAAACGCTCTTTGTTCTTTGAGATCCAACTCTATATCTTTTTATGTTTAGTCAAAGTCAAAGTCAAAGTGGTTTATTTATCATATGCATTGAACAACATACATCATCCTATGCAGAGAAATTCTTATTGACATGGCTCGGCGATTCTATGCAGTGGGCTTAAAAACAAGAATGACAACAATATAGAATTTTAAAATAGGAATGACAATAGTAATAATAGTAATAGTAATAATGATAATAATAAAACGCTATGTACTGAGCAGTGGTCTGGAAAATGTACAACAGTGGAAGCAGTAAACATTATAGAATTGGCATGGAAAATTGTTTTCAAAGGTGCATTTGAATTCTGCTACATCAGATGTAGAGAGCATAA